>JAXGGT010017370.1:0-17272 GCA_035583425.1 Marsdenia floribunda
ATACTTATATTTATGAAATAAGAAAATTTTTTGGATTATTATCGAGATATATATATAATAATTATGACAATGTGTATATGCTTAAAATGCATTTATATAGATTAAATATACGATAAATCCTAAACCCTAAACCTTAAAATACCCTAAAACAATGCATTAAATAAAGGGCCGTCGCTAAGCACTCGCAAATTTGCGAGGGCCCAGTATTAAAAAAAAAAAAAAAAAATTGGTGCCACCTTTTATTTCCCAAATAAAAAATTAAAAAAATTAAAAAATGCTAGCCGTCGCTAAGCACTCGTAGATCTGCGAGGGCTCAACGAGAGCATATTATTTCCTCACATAAAAAAAAAAAAAAAAAAAAAAAATGAAGGGCTGTTGCTAAGCACTCACAGATCTGCGACGGCTCAACGACGGTCATGAATTTCCTCACATAAAAATTAAAAAATTAAAAAAAAAATATTAATGGCCATCGCTAAGCACTCGCAAATCTGCGAGGGCATTTTATTTCCCCACATAAAAAATAAAAGAATTAAAAAAAAAATGAATGGCCGTCGCTAAGCACTCGCAGATCAGCGAGGGCTTAGTGAGGGCCATGATTGCGTTACAAATTTGCGGGGGATTTGCGATGGGCGGTCAACGAAACGATTTGCATCAGTAGGCGATCGCCGTGCCCTCGCTGATTAGCGAGGGCACTTTCCGTCGCTGATGGTCATCGCTGATCAGATGTTTTCTTGTAGTGATAAATACTTATATCTCACAATAATTTTTTTTTTTTTTTTTCGATTGATAATTAACCATGATTGGATAATAATAATAAACGTTCTTGAAGAAAATAATCGCTCAAATCTTATGTGTTCCTATATTAAATTAATGCCTACAACACTTGTTTGTTTATAAAGAAAAATTTCTAGAAGCTCTAAATAAGATTAGAAATAGGCATATAATTAAAAAGTAATTATTATAAAATATTTACATAAAATATTTACAATCCAAAAATATTTAAAATCTTCTCAAAAGTTTTGGAATATCCTTATAATTTGTCTGCTGGCAAAATGTGATCTATTCATCTTTGTAATCTTGGTTCAACGTGATTTGAGCTTCATTCATGGGTGAAAAAGACTAATGTACCCATAATAAAAAATTAAACCTATATATAATTAAAACATTAAACATTGATATAAAATATACTTTATTCATAAACACTATTAATATGAATCGAATTAACACAAAAGTAAAGGGATCTTTGAAAGGGCTTGCCAGAAATGTATTATTTTTTCTATTTCTACTTTTATTTTTCTTTTTCAATTAATATTTATTTAAAATGCAAAAATTGTAACTTATTTTTTTTTTTTTTTTTTTTTTTTTTTAAATACTTTAAACAATGCATATTTAGAGGTTGCAACTATTATACAAACTGAAATACTTTTTATTTTTATTTAAAAAGAAAAGAAGATTCTTGTAGTAATAAATTAAAAAGAAATATATTTATATATAGATATATATTATCCATTTATGAAGTTGATAAACTTTTCCAATGGAAATATCATACCTTCAAATTCGATATCAAGTAAATTTTCTCAATGGTGACCAACTGATGGTGAGCAAAATTAAAGAAGAAAAATTATACCTTTTTTATGAAGAAAAATTAGTCATTATTGATGTTGCAATTTTGTGTTGAAGCAAAATTTGTCATCTTTGGTAAGCCTATAATTATTAGTTTCTCCAGTGTAGGCAACTCAATTTCCTCGATGCTTTTGCAAAAAACTTCCATCTCTGGTATTCTAACGAGCCTTATTTTGCATAATCTAAGGAATTTGATCTTATTTTAATCTGTTGTTGCAATCTGAACTCCTCCTCATTTTTGTTGTTCCCAAAAGATATGTTCTATTACCAGAAAATCAATTATATTGAGCACTTCAAGATGGGAGCACACTCGGAATTTTGATATCGGTAATGCATGTTTCAATCTGCCCATATTCTGAAGACTTAGTTTTTTAAGCAAACCGAATGAGCCAATACATGGTTGATCAGAAAAAAATTTCTTTTAGATTTTCACAACTTTCAAGGGATAATGATTCTAGTGTTGGAAAGTGAACACCTTTATTTTCTGGAACTCTTTGAGATTGAGATACAATAGTTGGTACTACTAGCTATTCTACATTTCCAATTTCACCCAAACTAAGTAACTTTAACTCTTGAAATTTGATATTACCCAATTCATTTAGTATCCCAATGCAACAATCTCCTCCCATCTTCAAACATTCTACATTCCATATCATTGCTAAAAAGAAATTCGATATTTGTGCTGCTACCCTTGCAATGAATGAATGCAAGCTTCTTATATAAAGCATAGTGATCTTCAACATCTTTATAAGAAAAGTATTCTTAATCTCCTTCTACTAGTAAAACAAACCTCTCCAACTTCGGTAGAAAGGGCTGGTCGAGAGACAAAAGCTTTGGATTAAATAATTCGATTTGTAAGTTAACCAAACTATTCAAGGAACCTATTTCTGCAAGAACCATCATTGCGTCTTCTACTTTTTCTCCCCACAATTTAGAATCTATCATTAACAATTCTTCTAATTTAACTAGTTTAGATATGACTCCATATTCGATTGATATGTTTCCACAATCTGTCAAATCTAATACTTTCAATTTTTTCAACTACCCAATCTCTCTTGGCAACACATGTAAGCTTGAATATTGTATACTAATGATTTCAAGATTCACCGTGTTTCCAAAAACTGATTCCATCTTGTCAAGGAAACAATCTTCTAGATTAATTGCTCAAACATTTGTTAGCACTGATATCGAAGAAGAAAACATTGTTGGAAACCCTCTCACGCTGAATACTTTAAGGACTTTAATACCAGAAAAGAATTTCTTTGGTATGTCTTCAAAATCTGAATTATTTTCTATATGCAAGAATTCTAATCTAGGACAATTTAGAGTTTCTGGAGGAGCTGGTTTTCCTTTCAATTCCACATAAATATGAGCGATGTTTTCATAAGAAGATTTCCTTGGCCAATCGCCTTGACTTACCATGAACACATATCTTTCTTCACATGCAATTGAAATACCCATATCTCGAATAATGTCATGCACTTTCACATATTCTCCAATTCCAAAGAAAGGTAGAGTTTGTCCTTAGGTTTGCAAGAATCAACTTTTGAAAATATCAACTACAAATGATACTTGATTGCTTGCTTCTTTGATAGTTTCAATGTTGTTGAAGACATGTAAACCCCACCCATATCTAACTAATGCTTCAGTAGGAATTTTATAATCTTCTTGAAATAAACAACAAAGGAGGAAAATATACCTAACTTCTTCACTTGGTAATTGTTCATATCTCCATTTGAGAGGTACATAAAGATCTTTAAGTACTCTAGGAATATATGATGGCATATGGGACCTCTTCAAATGGACAAGTGCATCTTCCTACATATTTTTTCTCTTGTCTCTTAGTGCACTGCCCACAACTACAAGAGCTATAGGTAACCCTCTGCACTGCCACACTACTTGTTTTGCTATTTCCACACGCTCAGGTGCTTCGATCGAGTCACCAGCGTTCTCCTGAAAGAGTTTTGAAGCTTCATCCTTCGGCAAGATGTCTAGAGGGAAAATCTTATAACAATCATTTGTTAAGGCTGTTAAAGCATCTCGAATTCGAAAGTTTGGATCAATTTGCGTTTCTATGTAGTACTTTTTGATTGGATACCTAGCTTTGTAAGATCTAACCTTTCCCCAAACATCATATAAAATTATGACGAAGCTCTTTTCATCCTTCAATCTGGCATATATTTTTTCTGCACACATATGTAGAGAATGCTCTTCTAATGTCAAACCTAATCTCTCTGCAATTTGTTGTTGAACGTCTTTAATATCCAACCTCTGAGAGATGACGGTGAAAGTTACAACCATAAATATGTTGGAACTTTTTGCCTAGTTCTTCATTTTGGTCGCCAGTGCAGTCTTTCCTATTGTAAATATCAAGTTTATATGTATTAGTTACATTGTTAAGAATATTCCAATTGTATAGAAGAGATACTTTTGATCAAATAGTTATCAAAATTAATTGACCAATATTCATTGTAAATATTTCGTGATACTATTTATATTAGCACATATACAATTATACTTTTTGTAATATATAATGTTTTTAAAAACATATATATTCTTTGTATATAATATCTAGTAGTGTAAATATATTTTATAATTTTAATTTTATATATTAATACATGCACACACATACACACACATATATATATATATATATATATATGATTAAGATTTTTCTTTACTTTTTTATTAGATTTGAACGTATTACATGTCTTGAATTTATTTCTAATAAAATTAGTAAGAAGTTAATTTTTTTCCTATAATAATTAGAAATCTAAAGATATTGACAATGCATGAGTATTTGTAGTGGTTGAGAATAATGAAGAAGAGAAGAAAGAAGTATTTATTACCAACTCCTCCCATGCCACATAGATCGAACAAATAGACAGCATCATCTTCCAAAGCATCCATAACTTGTTTCTCAAGTAAAGCTCGAGATTCTAGTAGAATCTCAGACGTAGACAGCGTCACAGGCTACAAATCTACTTGATTCGAAGGGTTAGATACTCTGTCAAACTTGCTTGGAGTAATTTGAAGTTCAGTTGAAGCATCAATTGCATTTTGGGCTTCCACGCTCAAAGAGTAGTGAACCATCGGTAACCATTTCAAGAAGAAGCTTTTGCCATTAGTACTGTTGTGGCGATGATGTGCTTTGTCGAGAATTTTGTGACTGTTAATCGGCGAATTATCGACCATCTTTAGCCAATCTTTAACGTCGGGTCAAATGGACTCAAGATTTCTAAGGGCTGCGTCCACTGCTTGCCTTCCGGTTTCCAGCTTCTGAACTTCCTCAACGAGTCTTTGGACGTAGAAGTGATGGCAACACAAATGAGTGAGTTGATTCTTGATTTCATGTGCTAGCTGTTCTCCTAGTTTGGTGATGAGTGTTTGCTCAATTTCACAAATGATTTCTGCTGCCATGTATTTGGTTTTTTTTTTTTTTTCTTTCTGGGAAGTAGAGGAATAAGGAAATTATTGGTTGGAATGGAAGAAAAAAGATGGTTTTAATTAGCAACACTAGACAAATTGAGTAATATATATAAGAAGGAAAAGGGAAGACAAGTGAATAAAGCTAAAGATAGATGCATTACATTTCTTTGAACATTTGTTAAGGAACATGAAATATATACCAAATGTGTTTAAGACCAATGTTTCCCATTTACTACTTTTGATTTTATTTTATTTTTTTTCTTTTGGGTCAATACTCCCTCCATTTTTCTTATTACTCGTGATATTGGGGAGAAAATGAGTTTTTTTATATACTTATTATATTAGAATATCAATTTACAATTACTAAATTTTTTTTAAAAAAAAATGTGCAATTGCTAAAAAATTTCTCTTAATACCCTTATAAAATTAATTTTTTATAATTCATACTTATTAATTATTATTATTATTATTAAAAAATAGAGTCAAATAATATTTTAATTAGTTTTTTCTATCATAAAAAAACATCAATTTTAACTCTTTTTTTTTTTTTTGGAAATTTCGTATATATATTTTTTTAAAAGTGTATTTTCTTATCACAAGTAAAAAAAAAGGAAGGAAAATAATTACTTATATATATAAATCTACTCCTGAAAAATTAATAATTCCAATACGTGTTTGCATTGTGAACAATGTAAATCTTCAATATAGAAAATCAAAGCATTTACAAATCTTTATTCCCTGAATTTAGAGAGAGAGAGCCACTAAAGAGAAGAGAGAAAATAAAATAAAATAAAAATAAAGTTGGAACTTTTGAAAGTAATTAATAAAAATATACTCTTCAACTTGGAAAAGTTAAAAACTATTTATTAATAAGAAAAAATATGTTTATTATGCATGTCCTTTACTTGATTATCAGGGGTTGGGGCAAAAAGAAGAAAGAAAAAGAAAACCTTCACTATGCTCTGTTGTTTATTTTTCTTACTTTATGGGTAATAAAGTAATTTTTCTTTTATTTCTAATTGTATTTGAACATATGATGTATTTCGAGTTTTACATCTAATGGAGTTAATAGGAAGTTAATAATGTTGTATGGTTAGATAATCTCGGAATATGAAGAAGAATAGAAATAAGTTAGTTTGGTAGGGAAATTTTGTTTCTGTTTCTAGAAAATTCAACTTAGATTCACAATGAGTAATGATTTCTTTTTTAATTTTCTTTTTATTGGAAACATATAATCAAAGAATTAATATTGAGTTGATAACAACATCAGTTTTGACCGAGACGTCAATAAATTTTTTAATCTCATTAGAGGCGAAACATCCTCAAATTTTTTTTTTTTTTTTAAATCCTAAATTTTTGGTAAAATTTTATTGTGGTGTAAAGTATTTAATAATGATTTTCTTATATATTTACTAGAAAAAAAAATTAATACATATTGACATTTTAAAATTAAAAATCATACATGAATCAATTGTCTACTTTTACTTTCCTTCCAACATTAGATAAGGAATATATCCAAACTTCCCATTTCCTACATTTTATCTCTTCTTCACCCCCATTTTTTTTTTTTTTTAAAATTAAGTTGATATTCAATAATTGTTTAATTGTTGTTACATTATTGGTGTCTTTTTGTATTAAGTAAATAGTTCTTAACTTTTAAGGTTGATTCTATGAAAGTTTGATAGTAATTGGTCTAAAGTGACTAATGAATGGTTTAAGAGAATTTTTTTTTTTTAACATATAATTGTTCAAATTTGTTTTCAAATTATATGTTTTTATACAATTTGGTTATCCTATTTAATTAAATCAATAAAATTGAATAAATAATTCATTCTGTCCCTTATATTTGTAGTTAATTTAATCTATTATGGTCCCTTATATATATATATATATATATTAATTAAAATGATCATTTCAAAATTTTTAATTAAATTAAAATGGTCCTTTCTTTGTGACATGGTAAATTTTATTCATTAAATAAAATAAGGTGGTAAGTGAGCCTCAATATGGTGCTAGATATTCTACCTTCCCAGGTGCATCCAAACTAAGTAACTTCAACTCTTGAAATTTGACAGTAGCCAATTCATTTAGTACCCCAATGCAACAATCTCCTTCTATCCTCGTACCTTCTCCATTCCTTATCATTGGCAAAATGAAATTCATTATTGAAACTGCTTCCATGTAACGAATGAGTGGAACCGTGTTATATAAAGCATAATCTTTGATACCTTCAAAACTCAAAAGTTATCCATGTCTTGCTACAAGTAAAACAAACCTCTCCAATGTTGGTAGAAATGTTGGTCAAGAGACAAAAGCTTTGGATTTGGTAATTTGATTTGTAAGTTAACCAAATTACTCAAAGAACGTATATATGCCAGAACCTTTATTTTTTCTTCATCTTCTTCTTCTTTCCAAAATCCTCACTCTACCATCAACATTTCTTCTAATTGAACTAACCCAGATATGACTCTTGTTTCAATTGATATGATCTCTCAGTTTCTCTAATACTTTAAAATTTTTTAGTTGGCCAATCTCTCTTGGCAACACTTCTAACATTAAACCTCGTAGATTGATGATTTCTAGGTTTTCAAAAACTGATTCCATATTACCAAGCAAATAATCTTCTAGATGAACTGCTTGTAGATTTGTTAGCTTTGATATTGAAGAAGGCAATTTTGTGGTTTGAAACTTGCATGCACTTAATACTGAAAGGAATTTCTCTTGTATGTCTCCTTTAAAATCTAAAGAAAGTTTTATATGTAGGAATTATAGTCTTGGACAGTTTAGAGTTTCTCGAAGGGCAGGTTTCGATTTCAATTCCGCATAAATATGAGTGATGTTTTCATAAGAAGTTTTCCTTGGCCAATTGCCTTGACTTGCTAGGAATACATATCCATCTTCACATGCAATCAAAATGCCCATATCCCGAATAACATCATGCACTTTTACGAATTCTACGATTCCAAAGAAAGGTTTACTTTTTGCTTGGGTTAGCAAGAATCGACATTTCAAAATATCAATAAGAAATGATACCCCGTCTCTTGCTTCTGTCATAGTTTCAACGTGATGAAATTTCTGCTGAAACATTAGTTAGTTATTGGTGGGGTTTACACTTCTTCAACGTCGTTGAAGAAGTGTAAACCCCACCAATAACTAACTAATGTTTCAGCAGAAATTTCATCATCTTTTGGAAATAAACAATAGAGGAACAAATGCACCTGACTTGTTCACTTGGTAATTGATCATAGTTCCATTTGAGAGGTACATAAAGATCTTCATGCACTCTAGGAATATGTAATGGAAAATAGGACCTCTTCAATAGGACAAGTGCATCTTCCCACATACTTTTTTCTTGTCTCTTAATGCACTGCCAACAACTACAAGAGCTATAGGTAACCCTTACACTGCCCTGCTACTTGTTTTTATGTTTCCACTAGCTTAAATGCTTCAATCGAGTCACCAACTTTCTCCCGAAAGAGTTTCCAAGCTTCTTTATCTGGCAAGATGTCTACAGTGAAAATCTTATATCAATCAATTGTTAAGGTTATTAATGCATCTCTAATTCGAGAAGTTAGGATCAATTCGTGTTTCTCTGTAGTGCTTTTTGATCGGATACCTAGCTTTGCAAGATCTAACCTTTCCCAAACATCATCAAAAATTATGAGGAAGCTCTTTTCGTCCATCAATCTGGCAAGTATTTTTTCTGCACGCATATACAGAGAATGCTCTTCTAGTGTCAAACCTAATCCCTCCACAATTTGTTGTTGAACTTCTTTAATATCCAACCTCTGAGAGATGATGACGATGAAAATTACAACTTTAAATATGTTGGAACTTTTTGCCCAGTTCTTCATTTTGGTTGCCATTGTGATCTTACCTATTGTAAATATCAAGTTAATGTGTATCAACTACATTGTTAGGAATATTCCAATAATATATATTAAAATTATTTGACGAATATCGGTGGTAAATATTTCATGATACTTTTTATATTGGCACATACACAATTATACTTTTGGTAATATATAATTTTTTTAAAATATTATTTTTATATAGAATATTGAAATATAAATATATTTTATAATTTCAATGTTAAACTATTTCTTTTATATATATATGTGTATATTATTTGTATATTTCACTTTATATTAATATATATATAATTAAGATTTTGCTTTACTTTTTAATCAAATTTTAACATATCACATGTCTTGAATTTTATTTCTAATAAAGTTAGTAAGAAGTTAATTTTTTCTTGTCATAATTAGAAATCTAAAGATATTGACAATGCAATAATTCTTATGGTTGAGAATGAGTACGAAGAGAAGAAAGAAGTATTTATTACCAGCTCCTCCCATGCCGCATAGACCGATAAAAGAGATAGTGTCATCTTCCAAAGCATCTATGACCTGTTTCTCAAGCAAAGCTCGAGAATCCAGTAGAATCTTAGATCTAGACAATGACACAGGCTGCAAATTTGTTAGACTCGAAGGGTCAGATACTCTATCAAACCTACTTGGAGTAATTTGAAGTTGAACCGAAGCATCGATTGCTTTTAGGGCTTCCACGCTCAAAGAATAGTGATCCATCAAAACTGTTTCAAGAAGAAGCTTTTGCCGGTACTGTTGCAACAACAACGTGCTTTGTCGAGAATTTCGTGGCTTGTAATCAACCAATCATTAGCCCTCGTTAACCAATCTTTAATGTCGGGTCGAATGGACTCAAGATTTCTAAGGTTTGCATCCACTGCTTGTTGAATTGTCCACCTTTCAATTTTCCAGCTTCTAAACTTCCTCATTGAGTCTTTGGATGTAGAAGTGATGGTAACACAGATGAGTAAGTTGTTTTTGATCTCACGCGTGAAGTCTTCTCCTAGTTTTGTGATGAGTGTTTGTACAACCCCGGGAATTATTTCTGTAGCCATTTGGTTTTTTCTTCCTTGGAAGTTGAGGAATTAGGAAATTATAGGTTGGAATGGAACAAAAAAGATGGCTTTAATTAGCAGCACTAGCCAAAATAAGTAATATATAGAAGAAGGAAAAGGGGGAAGACAAGTGAATAAAACTAAAGGTAAATATACATTACTTACATCACTCAATTGTACTTTTGTTTGAACATTTGTTAAGGAACATATACCATATGTGTTTGACACCAAGGTTTCGCATTTACTACTTTTGCTTCCTCTTTTTTTTTTTTTTTTTTTTTTTTTCTTTTTCTCTGTCAATCCTCCCTCCATTTTTCTTTTTAGACATCGTATTGCTATGCCTCGCGCGGTTGCGCACAGTTCCAAATCTGTCGGTCCATGACAGGATGTGTTATTATTAATATTATTTTACTTGTTACATTAAAAACAATTAATATATATTTATTGGTATTTTTTTCTTAATATTCTTATAAATAATATTTTACAATGCATATTTATTAATTATTTTTATGAAAAATGTAAAATCAAATAATATTTTAATTAATCTTTCCTCAACAAAAATAATAATTCCAAAACGTGTATACATTGTAACATTTGTAACTCTCTAATATAGAAAACAAAGCATTTACAAATCTCTATTTCCCTGAATTAAGAGAGAGGGAGAGAGAGAGAGAGAGTTAAATAAAAATAAAGTTGGAACTTTCGAAAGGAATTAATAAGAATATAGTAATCTTCCATGTAAAAGATAATAATTATTTTAATATATTTATAAAATTACATCATAATTTTTTTTTAAAAAAAAGTATTTTAAACATATATAAAAATAATACTAAATAGTTAAAATATCCCTGAAAAGTATTTATTTATTTTTCAAAAATATATGAGAAAATTATTTTTTTTAAAAAAATAGAAGTTTAGTTACTTCAGTTACCTCGCAATTAATGGTGTTTCCTCTCTCTGGCATTCAGGTCAATTTGTATCTTTTTGAGCAAATGCTTATTAAAGTGATAAGATTCTAATTTAGGACTTAGGAATTGGAGGAGGATGATTCATGTTGCCATTTCCATTATTTCTGCAACATCATATATGTTAGGTTTCTTTTCTTGCATTTTTAATTGGATTTGGATATATGATATACTTTGAGTTCTATACCTAATAGATTAGAGTTATTAGAAAGTTGATGATTTCGTATGACTAAATAATTATACTTGTAATTTCACGTTGATTAGAAGTCAAAATTTATAAGATGCCATGTATTTATAATCAAATAGAGAGTTTATCACTCTCAATCAGGTCATAACGTTATTCTCATAGATCCAGTATATTGTATTTTGTGGGTATAGGTTAAATGGGATGGTCAATTCTTCATCAGTAGCAAATCGATTTTTGAGATCCTGATTGGAAGATATTAGTTACATAACTAAAGCTCTGTGCATTTTTAGTACCTTGTATTTCTTCCTCATATCTTTTGTTTTGGTGAATTTTATTAATTCCTTAGGGTTGTATCTCAATTTATGTGATTGAGGGTAAAGGTTTTGGTGGACCCAAGTTTCAGTGGTTTTTTTCATCATCGGTTTTGATAGAGATTTTCCACTTTAAATCTTGTGTTGTGTCTCTTTCTTAATATTTGTCACCATACTATTTGATTAGTATTAGAGGATTGTATTGAATAGCTACAAAACACTTCACTGGAGTCTGTGAGACGTTTTATTGGCACTACTGAGAAAGAACTTAAAGTCTATTATAGACATGCATGTGGCATTAATTTTATGATGAACCTAATGATCCAATTCCTTGCTCGATCCTTGATAAACCAAGAACTAAACAACAACCTGTAACCGTTATGAGTGCTAATGGAGGTAGTACTTTATCAACTGTTGATGCTTGTCCACAAGATGGATCAAGATTGAAATTGAAACCATGGGTGATGAAGAAATCTCTGAATATGAAGAGGAATTGTTTGAATACGAAGATATATAGTTCTGAGGAGGCTGATCTTCACACATAAGTGAAATTATTGATTCAAAACAACCCTCCATTAATAATGTCCCTTTTCCAAGTTGAGCTCAGGCTCCAAGAAAAATGTGACGGTAATTTGAAACACCCTTTTGCCAGTCGGAAGGGGTTTCAAAGTGATTGTAGTATTAGGTAATTGCAGCTTCCTGGATTTTAAGAATGAGAAATGCTTTTGGATGTAATGCTATGAATTAATATTTCGACAATTAAAATTTCTTTAAAATCTTGGAATCATTTAAACTTTGTTTAAAACCAAAAAAAATGACTTCTAAAAAAAAAAAAAAAAAAAAAACTCTAACCATTGCTTGAGTCTGATTCTATATTGAATTAATACCTACAACATTTATTTATTTATAAAGAGAAATTTTTAGAACCTCTAAATAAGAATAGAAATAGACAAACATTTAAAAAGCAATTGTTACAAAACATTTACAATCCAAAAATATTTAAAAACTTCCCGAAAGACTTGAAATTCTTATAATTTATCTGCTGCCGAAATGTGATCTCTTCATCGTTGTAATCTTGCTTTAATATGACTTGGGCTTCATCCATGGGTGAAAACGATCAATCTAACCATAATATATTTATATATATTAAACCTATATATAATTAAAACATAGAAAGTTCATATAAAATATACATCATTCATGCTGAAAAAGGATTTTTTTTTTTTAATTAGTTTTTCCTGTTCAAATAATATTGATTGAAAATACAAATATTATCAAACAATACTTTTAAGAAAATACTTTTAAAATTGTTTATCGAAAGAGGCCACAACTGTTATGAAAATTGAAAAGCAATTTATTTTTGGTTTTAAAAGAAAAAAAAAATTCAAGTAAGAAAAAGAAGTGCATATATATATGTATGTATGTATATTAATCATTTATTATGAAGTTGATAAACTTTACAAATTATTTACATCGTACCTTGAATCCTGTATCAAGTGAAAATTCTCGATAAGTTGTCCATTCAAATTTCTCAAGGAGAAGTCTACAATATGAAGAGAGGGGAGTCATATTAAGTAAGATGTGAAAATTTTCTTGCTATTGTGTAGCAAAATTAAAATAAGTTGAAAGAGCAGAATTCAATCCATACCTCTATGTTGAATTCACTTAAAAGGGCAGGATCTTGAATATTACGCAATTTGATGCTTGGACAAGAAAGAGATCCTGAAGAAAATTTTCTGAGCAATGGACATTTTTGAATCAACACGACCTCAAGTAATGGAAATTCTAGGATGGCAATCTTATGGCAAAAAGTGCGCATCCTTGGCAACTCTGAGAGTTCTAGTCTTTGGAGTCGTGGAAATAGAATTTCCTTGATGTTTTTTTGTCCTTCTTGACCTATATAAGGTATAATCACTTCTTCTAGATCTTCACAAACTTCAATGTGTAGGCTCCTTAGATTTTTAAGACTTTTGGATAGAGAAGGAGCCATTACATTTTTCAAGTTCTTGCAATACGAAATATGCAAAACTTCCAAGTAGTTGAAATTTCCTTTTGGTGTATTAAAGCTGAATATTCCATCACAATTGATATTGCTAAGAATCAAATTCTTCAATTTGGGACACACGATCTACAACAAAAATTATTTCAATAAAAATAAAAAATAAAAAGTAAAAAACTGGTGGTGACCAACTTTATGGTGAGCCAAATTAAATAAGGAAATATTGTACCTTTTTGCTAAAGAAATTGGCATTGTAGTCTGATGTTGAAGCAAAATTTTTCAACTTGGGTAAAGACATAATTATTAGTTCCTGTAGGGCCAGCAGTTCTATTTCCTCAATGCCTTTGAAAAACACTTCCATCTCTAGTATTGACATGAGCTTTAGAGTATGTAATTTAAGGAACTTGATCTTCTTTTTAGTTGTTGCGATATGAATTCCTCCACCTCCTTCTTCTTCTTGTTCCCAAAAGATATGTTCCATTACAGGACAATTAATTATTTCGAGCACTTCAAGATGGGAGCATATATGAAATTTTGATACAGGTAATGCTTGTTTGAGCCCATCCATTCTCTCCAGATGAAGTTCTCTAAGTGAACCAATATATGGTTGATGGACACAAATTTCTTCTAGATTTTCACAACATTCAAAGCATAATGATTCTAGTGTTGGAAAGAGGAGAACACCCTTCTTGCCTGGACCTTTGTGAGATTCAGATTGAGATTGAAATGCAGCAGTTGGTACTACTAGATATTCTACATTTCTAGATTCTACCAAAGTAATTAACTTTAACTCTTGAAATTTTACATTAGCCAATTCATTTAGTATCCCAATGCAACAATCTCCTTCTATCCTCATACCCTCTGCATTCCTTATCATTGGCAAAATGAAATTCATTATTGGAACTTCTTCAATGCAACTAATGAGTGCAACCTTGTTATATAAAGCATAGTCTTTGATATCTTCAAAATTCAAATATTGTCCCTGTCCTGCTACTAGTAAAATGAACCTCTCCAAATTTGGTAGAAATGGTTGGTCCAGGGAAAAAATCTTTGGATTCGATAATTTGATTTGTAAGTTAACCAAATTACTCAAGGAACCTATATCTGAAAGAACCATCTTTCTTTCTTCTTCTTCTTCCTCTTCTTCTTCTTTTTTCCAGAATTTACAATCTACCATAAGCAACTCTTCTAAATGAACTAGTTCAGATATGACACCAGATTTAATTGATATGATCTCACAATATGTCAAATCTAATACTTTCAAATATTTTAGACGGCCAATCTCTCTTGGCAACACTTCTAATCTTGAACCTCGTAAACTGATGACTTCTAGATTCACCATGTTTTCAAAAACTGATTCCATCTTACCAAGCAGACACTCTTCTAGATAAATTGCTTGAAGATTTGTTAGCATTGATATCAAAGAAGCAGGAAATGTTGTTTTTCTGAACCTGTATGCACTGAATACTTTAAGGTGCTTCATACTAGAAAGGAATTTCTCTGGTATGTCTCCTTCAAAATCTAAATAAAGTGTCATATGCAAGAACTCAAGTCTTGGACACTTTAGAGTTTCTGGAAGAGCAGGTTTTCCATTCAATTCAATATAAATATGAGTGATGTTTTTGTAAGAAGTTTTCCTTGGCCAGTTGCCTTGACTAACCATAAATACATATCTATCGTCACCTGCAATCAAAATGCCCATATCCCGAATAACATCATGTACTTTCACATATTCTCCGGTTCCAAAGAAAGGTTCACTTTTTGCTTGGGTTACCAAGAATCGACATTTCAAAAGGTCAACTATATACGATACTTTGCCTCTTGCTTCTCTTATTGTTTCAGTGTCATTGAATATGCCTAAACTCCACCCATATCTAACTAACATTTCAATAGGAATTTCATCATCTTCTGGAAATAAACAACAGAGGAGGAAAATATTCTTGACTTCTTCACTAGGTAATTGCTCATAGCTCCTTTTGAGAGGTTCAAAAAGATCTTCTAACACTCTAGGAATATTTGATTGCATACGGGACCTCTTCAATTGGACAAGTGCACCTTCCCATGTATCTTTGCTCTTATCTCTTAAAGCACTGCCAACAACTACAAGGGCTATAGGTAACCCTTTGCATAGCTTTGCTACTTGTTTTGTTGTTTTCACTAGTTCAGGTGCTTCGATCGAAACACCAACTTTCTCCCGAAAAAGTTTCCATGCTTCTTCATCAGTCAAGATGTCCACAGTGAAAATCTTATAACAATCATTTGATAAATTTATTAATGCATCCCGATTTCGAGAAGTTAGGATTATTTTGGGTTTCGCTGTAGTACTTTTTGATGGGATACTTAGCTTTTCTAGATCTAACGATTCCCAAACATCATCCAAAATTATGAGGAAACTCTTTGCAGTCTTCAATCTGGCATGTATTTTTCCTGCACGCAGATGTGGAGAACGCTCTTCCAATGTCAATCCTAATCCTTCTGCAATTTGTTTTTGAACTTCTTGTATATCTATCCTCTTAGAGATGACATTGAAAATAACAACCTCAAAAATGTCGGAACTTTTTGCCCAGTTCATCATTTTCATTGCTATTGTGGTCTTACCTATAGCAAATGTCAAATTTAAGTATCAAACACATTATTAGGAATATTCCAACTGTAGAGAAGAGACGATTTTGAAGAAAATTAAAATTAAAATTAATTTACCAATGTTCATGGTATATATTTCATAATACTATTTATATTAGCACATACATATGATTATATTCTTCTTAAAATATTTTTTTTTTCATTTTTAAATTTTATTATTTATATATTTCTATCTGTCGTAGGTTACATATATATCATATTATATATAATTTTATAAGAGCTTCTTCTAAAAATTTTTTCCCTCAATATTTTACATATAATTAAGATAAATTTACTTGATTTTTTGGTTCGAATCTAAAAATTTTAATTTATTATTTTTTGTTAGAAATCGTGACCCAAATTCAGATCATGACCCAAATTCTATTTGGGCTAGGCCCATATTGTTGGGAATTACTCCTTTTTCCTATTCCACATAGGATTAGGAACTTGCTCGTTTTTCCTATTCCACATAGGTTTAGGAATATAGGGAGGAGCCTATATATATGTGTATTGTAGGGTCTTCTAATTAGAACATTGATTCATACCATTCATAGCTATTGATAGTACATTAATGATCATAGTCTTTGATCTCCTTTGTAACTTGATTCGGCAATATTTAATATATGTTCCTCTGCCCGTGGCTTTTCCCTTCTAGGATTTCCACGTTAAATCTGTGCGTTCTTTTGATTTTCTTTTTCTTTTGATTACCATAACATCCCCAATTTTATAACAATTAGTATTAGAGCAACCAAGTTTGGTTTTTAGTTGTTTGATAATGGCGACTATTAAGTATGATATTCTGTTGTTGGATCGCAACACCAGATTCTCATTATGGCAGGTAAAGATGTGAGCGATTCTCACACAGATGGATTTGGGCGATGCCTTGTTAGGGTTTGATCAAATGCCTTCATCTTGGACACTCGAGGAGAAACGACTTAAGGATCGAAACGCCCTATCTCAAATTCATCTATGTCTGTCGAATGAAATTTTACAAGATGTGTTAAAGGAAAAGACTGCTACTGTATTATGGTTGAAATTGGTGCAATTGTCCATGACAAAAAGTCTAACTAGCAAATTGCAACTGAAGCAACGACTTTACTCCCATCGTTTAGCAGAAGGTACGTCTCTGGAGGATCACTTAACTATTTTTAAGGAAATTGTTTTTGATTTAGAGGCAATGGAAGTTAAGTATGATGAAGAGGATCTAGGGTT
>JAXGGT010017407.1:0-17265 GCA_035583425.1 Marsdenia floribunda
AAATAAATTTAAAATTTTAATTATTTTTATTAAATCAAAAAAAAAAAAAAAAAAAAAAAAAGACAAAAGGGCCTATGAATAAAAATTTCAAAAAAAGTTAAATAAAAATACCAAAATTACTAATGTATGCTATTGAAAGAAAACAACCTTCTATAAGATTACTCTAAAATCTTATATATATATATATATATATATATGAAAGATATAAGAAATAAATAAATAATCATAAATGAGTTCATCTTATCAAGAATAATTCATGGGGAAGAATAAAAATATTAAGATAAAATTTTTTTTAAAAAAAATCCTAAAAATTACAACTAATTACAATTGGACCATTTAGGACAAAAAAAAAAAAAAAAAAAAAAAAAAAAAAAAAAAAAAAAAAAAAAAAAAAACTTCTAGATGTATTGTATTTAATATTATATATAAGATATACTAGTGGTGTGTTTCGCTCCCAAGTGCGAAGTGTACTAAAAAATTACAATTAAAAGAATATATGATATTTTTTAAATATTAAAATTTTATGATTAAAATTTCATAATTTTATTTATTTTGTTATACTATTTTATTGTTTTAAAAACTATATAAAATAATCATAGTTGATTTTATTTTATATTTTCATTTTAAATTCAATTTTCATGAATACATAAAATTTTAAAATATTTAAATTACAACTCAATTTAAACTAACATGAAAATTATTCAAAAATTATTCGATTATTCTACTGAATCTAATAAATTTCTATAATTATAATATTAATCTTTAATTTTAATTATTTTTCTAGTCATAAATATATTTGTATATATAATATGCATTTGTATTAATTATTAAATTAATATTATATAATAATTGAATCTTACAATAATTTAACAATTATATGAAATGTCAAAAATTTATATAAATATATAAAAAAATTAGACAAAAAAAAAATTCAATTGAACATATTCTGGTAGTTATTGAACCTACTTAAATTTAAAATAAATAAATCAATAAATAAAATACACGTCTCTAAAGTTAATAAACAAAATATTCACTATAAACAATTAATTCAAATAAATTTTCAACTTCTTTAGCTATTATGTATTTAAATACATATTCATAAGATATATATTTACAAAAATATTAGAATTTCTTAATAATAGATAATAATCGTAAATTCGAAATATATACAATTTAAATGAGAAAATAGAAAATTGGAAAAAGAAAATCGAGAAAGAAAAACAAGTTTTGATTAGATTGAATAAAACTTTTTTAAGAAGTTTTGAATAAATTATTATTATTTTTTTTAAAAAAAAAAAAAGGAAAAATGAAGATGAAAGAATTGAGATGGACGAAAAACAAATATAGAGTCTAAAAATAAAAAATCGAGAAAAGTTAAAAGTTTTTTTAAAAAAAAATATTTTATTCATAATTAAAAAATAATATTTCAAAAGTTATAAATGAAAGAACAAAAATTAATGAGTATAATTTTAAATATTATATATAAAAAGTTAAAAAAATATCTATATATATATATATAAACTTAATTACATTAGAGCCATTAGAAGAAAAAAACCTCTAGAAAAACTACTTGTAACTTTATATATATAAGATAACGATAAAGATATGGGGTTGTGGAAGGAGCAACTACTATTATCTCTGTCTGTCTATTTATAGTTGTGCCCACGCAACGATTTGCCTACCAATGCCTATGCCCCTGCCTTGCCCTTAAGACTCGTTCTGCTCATCTCTCTCTTTTCTTTCTCTCGTTCAAATTTATCCTTTGCCATTTAGGTTACAAGTACTGCAGAATCCGCATGTGCTGATGGCGGTAAGTTCTCCTCTTCTTCTTCCTTCTCAACCCCATTTTTTCCTTGCAATGATGTTTCATTTCTTGTGCTTAAAAGAGATGTCATTTTGCCATTCCAATGACTGTTTTTAGCAAATTTGCTTGATTCACGTTTGGTATTGATTTACATGGGTGTTTTCTCAATGGATGCTCTGATCCATAACATTTGGCCATGTTTTGGAACAAATTACATTCTAGGGAATGAAACGATTTCTGGATCAATCACACAAATGAAATGTTAATAGAGGTTATTAGATCTCCTTTGAAGATTTTTTTTTTTTTTTTTTTTTTTTTTTTTCTGTTGTTTCAAATATCAATTATCCTACCAGGCATTTGAATCCTACAAGTTTTTTGCATTTGACATGGTAGAAACCTTCTAACTTCAAATGCGAATGTTTATTAATGTTTGTTAATGGTGATAAGGAACATAATTAATTGGATCCAAAGTTAATACATCGTACTTTTGTTTGCAGCACGAGAAAGGTCGGCCTTTGCCAAAATTTGGCGAGTGGGATGTCAATAATCCTGCTTCCGCCGATGGATTCACAGTCATATTTGCCAAGGCCAGGGATGAGAAGAAAGCTACAGGAACTGCAGCTAGCGGCCAACCTGGACAAAGAAATCCAGAGCCACCTCCACCCGTTAGAGCCCAAGAATATTCAGAGCCGCCGCAAACCACGGTATGTGCTGATGTTATCAGGTTATTATATACTTACTAACTACAAACATCACCATGCGTTAGCAATGTTTTTATTTGTTTCTGTTTTCTTGCCCCCCAGAAGAAGCGGTTTTGTTGCTTCTAAGGCTGTGTGCTCTCAAGCAGTGTACCCAGGGCATAGCAATCGTGATGCAATGGATAAAGGTCAGCAATTAACTAAGGATGAAGAGTTTGAGGGCAGTTACTGTGTCTGGATCTAGAAACCCTGTCCTTCAATTTATCCTCCATGTACCTTGAAGGTGTAGCTGGGATAATAAGAGGTGGCAATTTTGAACCACTCTCTACCGCTACAACCTTTACGGGTTCTAACGTGTACTTGTTTAAAGACTGTAAAGTAGCCCTTACAGAGTTTTAGACTCGAAAGCAAAAAAAAAAAAAAAAAAAAATACAAAAATGTGCCTCTAAAGCAATTGATTTATTGTTGATGATAAAAACAAAAAACGTCTTATATTGCTTATTGTTTCGTATGATCATGGCCTCCGAATTACTGGATTTGCTTGCATAATAAGATCTATCTAGTCATATGCTTCCTAACGAAGAACAAAATCAAATAGAGCGACCTCATTGCATCTTGATGGAGCACAATTTTAATAACTAGTTTGTATATTTCTCAAATACCCAGGTCCATAACAGTTGACATTAATTAGGAGAGTGGAGAATACAGAACAATGGTAACTGCACTGCCCCCAAGTCTATCCTATGCACAAGCTGCTTTCAGCACAACTTACCAGAGAGGGGAAACCAAAAAAGAAAAACATGGAAAGGCTAACCTTAAAAGTCTTTGACTCATGGTTCTGTTAGGTAGCTTGATACTTACCTTCAATTCGCAACTCTCTAGATTTACCAGGATCCTGTATCAAGGCTAGATGCAGGCTCTGAAGTGGACTGAGCTGGACATGTTGAAAATTTATGATCTGTGGGATGATCAAACATACAAGCACGACCAAATTTGCAAATACCAAAGCGTTCATAATGCCGGCAGACTGTTTTACCCTACAAATAGTCATCAGTGATGGTGAGGACTCATGAGCATTAAAGAAAAAGCTTATTAAACACTAAATCTTAAGCATGCCAGGAGGGGCATTTTTGCAGGACACTGTTTGAGGGTGTCTTGTTCAATGGGCATGTGTTCATATTTATTACCCATAACCTCCCACCTCATTTTCACCAATTTTGCACAGATAACCAAAAAAGGCAGTCTTGCAAGAACTTGTATATCTTATGAATAATTAGCATTGATGTCATGTGCAGTAAATTGTTTCTTGCAACATTGAAGTTTTACAGTGTTAAGTGCATAAAACTTTAGATTAAGCTTTTAGAGCAAGTGAAAATTAACATAAAACAAGGAAATAATATACAGGATGCACCTTCGCCACAAAATTATGGGGATAAGGCACGTTTCTGCTCGTCATAATGCTACATCCTTTCAACAAGTTCAAGTTCTTAATAACAAATTAATAGGTCAAGAACAAGGAATAACTGAAAATAAAGAACTTACTGGTCTCAGAGGCAAGCCTTTTTCACTCAAAGCACATACATCTGACTTATGAGCCCAATCCTTAGGGTGGTGAAAACGACATCCAGATTTAAACTTACAATCCCCAGTTTTTAGGAAGTATGCACATACAGGCTGACCAGGTCGTTCAGGAAATTCTTCAACTCTCATGGAGACATCTAACTCCAACACATCTCCAGGAGGCAAATAAGCTTGGGTACTCCTTTCACGAGGAGAATTTGAGACCTATGTTGAATCATGGACAATTGGCGTCAGCTAAACATTTTAACTTGAAGGTTATGAATAGCCAAAAAGGGAAAGATGTGGCATGGGAAAGATGAAAGGAACAGTGAAGGAGATTATGAAAAACTAGACCTGAATTAAGTGGGAAAATAATGAAGTATTCTATATATTTCTATAGTCGAGGCACAGATATTCAAAGCTCAAAAAGCATCTCTTCTCCATGTCGAATAAGCATGAAGATCCTATCTTGTTAGGAACTTAATTCTATGAATCAAAAGAAGTGGCGAAGGCTACATTGTCTAGAATATGGTGTAGAAGGCCCATGTACTTATAGCTCAGTGGACCAGGTATGTTTTCCTCTTTGTTGATAAAACACCAAGATTCAGTGTCCAATGTGATGCAAAATATAGAAATAGTCAGTAAATATTACCCAAAAGAAGAATGTCTACGAAATCAATTAAAACAAATAAGCTTAAAGGCCTTGAAATAGCTTTTGTTAGAAGAAAATAATCATCAGAATGCTGCCTGTGTCATAATTATACCTTATACTCATTTGATGCATGCATCCCCTGAGGAAATGAGTTAGTCATGTAAGATGAGCTATCATTCTGATAAGGAACACGGTTTGGTACATGATGTGGAGTCCATGCCGACTGATTCATCTGTGATGCTCCTGTCCAAAGGAGTGCAGCAGAATCACTGTTCGAGCTTCCAAAGGAATAGCCCGATTTTATCATCGATTCATTATCCAAAGTCAAATTGAGAGACTCAAATCCTCCCATTGAAGTGGGTTCAGGATGGTGAAACACACAACGAGCCCCATATCCACAAGAACCACAGCGCATGTAGTATGGACATTCTTTCTCTCCCTAGGTAGAAGAAAAAACACACCATACTTTAGGAGAGATATCATGAAAAAAGAAGGAAATGCTAAAATGAACTACTAAAATATGTGTAATTTGATGACCAATAAAATCTAAGACAAATTCACATCAAAGTTAATTCAGGGGGAAAAGAGTAGAGATTCAAATTTTGAAATACAACTCACCAATCGAATAGGCAGCCCAGCAAAGTTGAGTTCTGGGGCTACAATTTCAGATTCATCCTTAGTGTGGCTATACCTACAAAACTTCCCATACTTGCACCCACCAGCCGTTAAGTAGTACTGTAACAAATCAAATGCAGTTCAATTTGACAAATTCAGCAAGAACCACGTATCCAAAATAAACAACAGGGAATCAGGATAGAGAAAATAATGTTTAAACAAGTTTAAAAAGGTGTGGTGCGTGAATCAGAATAGAGAAAATAATGTTTAAACAAGTGTGGTGTGTGTGGTACAACACATGATAACCACATTTTGTTCGCATTATAAATGGAAAAACAAGAATCATAATCTTCGCACAAGAACCATATCTAACAATTGTATCAATTGTAGGTACCATCTTATTTAACTGTAGGGGGACAAAGAAAACAATGTAAGCATTATTAGAAGACAGGCAGCTTGAACAATAAATCCAATATGGTACCACTTGAAAAAGCAACAAGGTATTCCACTGGGTTAGTAGTGCAATACAGATATCAGGATTGGATGGGAGTAGTAAAGCATATAACTTCACATAAGTAGCTCTGAATCATGATTCATGACCAGTAGTGCTTAAGTACAAGAAATCGAGAAAACTGCCAAGGGTGCATAGACGACAACAACAACATTCCTGTTACATTTCACATGTTTGACACATGATCATGAATTAACTTCACCAGAATTTTTCCAGCTTAACATTTCCACAAAACAAGAAATGAGCAACCATAGTCAAATACCACATTCTATTAATTAGTGCACTTCATCATGAACATGCTTACAACAATTTATTCAGCTAATCATCTTCATAACATTGGAATTAACTGGAAAATAGTACATGGAGTACAACATTGTTGTCACGATTCACAAGCCGTCACATTCAGTCACAAACTAGCTAATCAAAAATTTATTCAACTTAGCTTTAGGAGAAATGAATCTTATCTAAACTACTACAACCAAACTTCACAATCCATACATAAATAGGGCAACAGAATGCAATAACATGAGGTTATAACCCAGGAAGACCTTCCCTTTCTTTCAGAGTTGGAAAACAAAGAAAGCATTAAAAATGGAAATGAAACAAGAGCAGATTTAGACTTCGATACCTTGCATTCGATCTTCCCGCAATTCTCTGTTTTAGCATCATTCAGGTTCTCCTTAAAAGCCTTGAAATTTTAAAAAGAAAACCATAAAACTAAAAAAATCAAATTGAATCCACAGAAAAAGACAGAAACATAACCCTACAGAAATGAAATGTCTTGGTACCTGACTACTCCTTTTAACAGGGTGATTGAATCTGCAACTCAATCCAAATTTGCATGTTCCAGTTCTGATGTAGTAGGGGCAATCCCCAGCATAGGGTCGCAGAGGGAGCACACCGCTACTCCCTTCGGGAATACCATCAGCAGAGTCCTTAACTTCCTCGTCTACGTTTGAGTCGGATCCCAACCCTACATTTCGAAACTTGTCAATGAACGGAGCTTCATCGACATTCGGTAGCGAAGGAGATGACGAAAACCCTAGTTCCGGCACCTCCGAGGGGTGTTCGAGGCGTAAAATTCTATCCTTATCAGCGCCAAAAGTTCCCATTGCTCTCTTGCTAAATCTACCTCTAGAAGGAGGTGCGGAGACTATCTCTCACTCTCTGTCTCTCTCTCTCTCTCGGTGTATCTGTCTCTCGCTCTGAGCAGAGAGCGGCGAGACGAAATCGATTCTCTATTCACTCTCAGCAGTAACAGCTGAAGACGGCTAGCTCTTTCATTCAGAGGGAAAATCGAAAACAACCTCAGCAGAATTGTCTCTCTGCCTGTGGACCCCACGACCTATACTAGTGCTTCCATTACCGTAGCAGTATTTTTTCTTCTTTTTTTTTTTTTTTTTTTTTTTAAATCCCCCAATATCAATATTCACTTTTAAACTCATACTAAACTAGAAATTAAGTACTTTCTTTTATTTTTTACATTATTCAATAATAAACAATACACGTATAAATTTAATTTCAAAGTTAATTTTTATTAATTCAATTTATTTTATTTTATTTTAATAAAAAATTATAATTGAATTCTAAAATATATTTTGTGTTAATATTAAATAATTAAAAATATTTTGATTGTTTTTTACATTAATTACAAGATATATGAAAACTAATGAATAAAAATATTATTTAAAAAAAGAAATTAAATTTATTTTGACGACTTTTTTTTTTTAATAAAATTATATCAAACTTTAATATTAAATTAACATAATTATTGAATATTTAAAATTAAAAATATTAAAAAGATAATCAATGTCCGAAAAGGAATACCATCTTTATCAAATACTTAGTATAACCAGTAAAGCCAATGACAAATGACAATAGCAAATTACTTGAAATTAATGGCTAAAATCAACTGAAGCATTAATTGGTGCTGCAACAGATATACTCCTTTAATTGAGAGATCAGAACTAGAAGAAATGGGAAGCAAAATACAGAAGAAGAAGAAGAAGAAACTGGAAAGTGGAAGCCGGTGGTGCAATTGAGAATCCCAGAGAAGTTGTACCATGGCCATGACTGCCAGATTTCGAGGGGTCGTGATCCTTCTGATCCTCTGCCATGACTCTGACGATCATCTGCTGCCCTTTCTGACAGTGACCGGTTGCACCACTGATGAAGTAAAAGTATCCAGATCGGTGGAAAGGATAGACTGTGTTTCCATTGTTTGAAAAGAAGTTGGGCCTTGTTGAGTTACAGTTCTTGTAGTCTTCTTCGTTCACTTCCATCACTGAATCCTTCGTGTACTTAAATCCTGCATGCATGCATGAGTGAATTTCCTCGTCGTCATCATAAATCTATAATATATATATATATATATATATATATATGTATATATGTATTGTCTCTAATGTTCACTGTAACTCTATACATTCATATATAAAACATGGACTTGGTCCAAATTAAATCGTCTACTTACTGATGGTATCTCCGACCTGGAACCGCTTCTCAGAAGCCCATTCATTGTAAGCATTGCTGTCGTTTGCAGGCGGAACAATCCAGCCATTGATGGCACCAACTTCAAACTCGAAAGAAGAGACGAATAACCACGCACAAGAAGACAAGATGAATAGTGAAAGAACAGTACGGATGGTAAATCTATTCAACAAACGTAATGGCGCCATTAATTGTTGATTGAGTGTCTGCAAGAGCTTGAAGATTTTCTCCGGGAATATAATGTATGGTCAGGGAAAGAGAGGAGGAAATGGAATAAAAATGTATTGAGAGACATACCAGAAAGACGAGGGTAAATGGCGGTTATATAACCGGCGAGAGGAAAGCGATGCGGTGGAATAGGGAGACGAGGGATGGACGTGGGCTATTAGTGGCTTGGTAGGATTTTTGAGATATAATTATGGGCCAATTGTGCCGTGTTTATTCGAGCATAATTCTGGCCCAGTACTAGCAATACGTGGTTTTAGCTTGTCACTTTTGCAGTCTTTATAATTTTGTCTTCCATTTGGGTCGCGTTAGGAAAAACGTTTCATCTTAATTCTTACATAGTGTTCATAATTAAATTTATAAATTTGTATAATATTCACAAGATATTTATGCACTTATATCAAGTTAATTGAGCCAAAATACTTTTTTTTTTCTACCCCTTTCATTTGATGAGGGATAAATATTTTCTCAAACAAGTATTTTTTTATTTTTCTTTCATTTCGACCCTAACTAATTCCCAACCTCAATTCTAAATGTGAATTGTTATAATGGATTCGAATCATAATAGAAACAAAAAAAAATTCATAATTTAAAAAATTTAAAAATGGTATCTAATTAGTCGATTTGAATTTAATTCACTTTAAAATATGACTTTATATTATATTTTTTAACAATATTAGAATCACAATCTATAAATTCTTTTCGGACTAATAGATAAGAATATGGTTTAAAAAAAAAAAGAAAAAATGCATGCCTAATCAATGATGGAGAGAGAATGTGATGTGCTACTAACTTGTAAGGAGAAAAAAGTGAAAATCTTGAGTTGCAAAAGGCGATGACCCACGCCTTGAGGGCTATTCCCACAAAGGAGTGAAAATCCCACACTGTCAGGATTCGATCCTGCACCATTGAGTTGCAATCTACGCACGAGTACCAACTAGGCTATGCCCGCGGGGCGAAAAAAAGTGAAAATCTTCTTTGAACGGTTGGTTTCACATGGCTTGACGAGATGACACAAAAGTAGCTGCAATTTTCACCAAATATCCGGAGGTTACAGAGAAAGATGCATGTGTTAACGTATCTCGCAGAATCCACAATCTCTAGGAAAACTCTGGTTACTCTTACTCCATATGTGCACAAGGCAGAGTGGGGGGTGGGTGAGGAGTATGTTACTATTAGCAATTTAGCATAAAGTTTAAGGGAAAATATTTAGATGATTGGTAACCTAAGGCTAATTATGGCTCTGTCGTGAGGCAGAGAGGGGAAAGAGATATGGGCAAACAATCAATATCAGTTCATCTACTCCAACCAAATTTTGCATATAAATGAAGAAAAATCTCCATAAATGTTCAACCGTTTCTGCCTAACTCTCTCCCTCTCTCTCTAGATTATTTCACATCTAATCTCCATTATTTTCTAGATTATTTCTATGAATTTATATTCTGAGCTTCTGTTTAGTTTTTCACACCCAACGGCCATTTCGCAATAAAGTCTGTTTCTTTTCTGTCATCTGTGTACCTGGACCATTGCTCTCCCCTTCCTTCCTTACCCAGATGTAACATTGATTGCTTTCAAGACTCTCTCTTATTTTTCGTGGGTTCATTTTTCTATATTAGCTACATTGATTGTTAATCTGGACTAAATCCCATCTATACCAATTCCCAGATCCCATCACTGAACCATCGTTTCCTCCGCTTTGGACTGTCTGTACTGTACCGGGGTAAACCAAAGCCAAATATGGCGTCTGCTTGTCTGTTCCATCAAGTTCAAGAATTGAAATCTCAACCTCTGTGGCTACTTCTGTTGATAGCTTTGGGATCTTTGAAGCTACTCCTTTCTTTACTATCCTTACTCAAATGGGTTTATGTTAACTTCCTGCGACCTCCCAAGAATCTCAAGAAATACGGGTCATGGGCTGTTGTAACTGGACCAACGGATGGCATTGGCAAGGGCTTTGCTTTTCAACTAGCAAGTAAAGGGCTGAATTTAGTTCTTTTGGGTCGGAACCCTGATAAACTCCGGGATGTTTCTGATTCAATCAAGGCTAAATATGGCCAGACCCAGATCAAAACTGTGGTGGTTGACTTTTCCGGTGATTTGGACGAAGGTGTTAAGAGGATTAAGGGCACCATTGAAGGATTGGATGTTGGCGTCTTGATCAACAACGTTGGGGTTTCTTATCCCTACGCTAGATATTTCCATGAGCTGGATGAGAAGTTATTGGCTGATTTGCTAAAAGTTAACGTGGAAGGGACAACAAAGGTTACTCAAGCTGTGTTGCCTGTAATGCTCCAGAGGAAAAAGGGGGCTATCGTTAATATTGGTTCCGGTGCTGCCATAGTCATCCCTTCAGATCCTCTCTATGCAGTCTACGCCGCCACCAAAGCGTAAGCATTAGCTCCCATTAATACTTCTTTTTTGTTTTTTTTTTTTTTGGGAGTAATTATTTCTTGTGGTTCCTTTGCTTCCTGATAAACCAAATATATTAAAAACTGAAAATAATTCTTCCGATCAAGGAATGAGCTTCCTAATGAATTGGGTATATTTGTTATATTTAAATGTAAACATGTAGTACTTTATTCTCAGATTGATTGGTGTAGTTCATCTCAATTATGAATTGCATCATGAACTCCCTTGAAATTTCCTATTGCCATGGAAACTAGTTCCATATAGATGATTAATATCTGTTAGCATTAGACCCTTCTGTAAACTGGAAAAAGGGGAAAAAAAAAATATTATTGATTCATTTTGAACGTAACTAATGAGACTAATGTTTGTTCTTTCTTCCAGATATATTGACCAGTTCTCTAGATGCCTCTATGTTGAGTACAAGAAGAGTGGGATTGATGTGCAGTGCCAGGTGCATTTTCTTGATAATTTATTGTTAGGGATTGTATACAGTAGTATTGAAGTCTTACACAAAAAAATGTTTTCTGGAATGAATTATATCTCTTGGCCAAGTACCTTAAGACATCGCATGAATACCATTATGAGAACCTGCTCTCTTGTAAATAGATGTTTGCTTTTGCTCCAGTCATAAAGATTGCTGTGGGAACAAATGGATGCTTTTATATATAACCAAAAAAAAAAAAAAAAAAAAAATGCTATGCAGTAAGAATGAATTTTTGGAGCATTTGATACAAGTTGGCTGTGTTGAATTTACTATGTAGAGAATTTGGAACTAGTTGCTCTATGTGTCTGCAGTTTTGTTTTTTGCACATAAATTATTCTACTGCCATTGACGTTGCATCGGTATTCTCCTTTTAGATTTCAATTCTAAAGATTAAAAATTTGAACTTTCTCATGCTTTACTTTTGGTAATACTGACCAACATCATCATCATCATCATCCATCATGGTACAACCTGAGATAAGAGTTGCATATGTTTTCTGGTTCATTCTTTTTGCCAACATTAGCAATGAGGAAATATATATATATATATAGGAAGTTCTAAGTTTTTGATATTGTTTGTATCTAAATATAGGTACCATTGTATGTGGCAACTAAGATGGCATCAATCAAAAGGTCATCCTTCTTTGTCCCGTCAACAGATGGCTATGCACGAGCTGGACTTCGTTGGATTGGTTATGAACCACGTTGCACGCCATACTGGCCTCATTCCATTTTGTGGGCGTTGGCACATTCTTTACCCGAGTCAATTGTGGATGCTTGGCGTCTGGGTTTCTGCCTGGGCATACGGAAAAGAGGACAGCTTAAGGACTCCAGAAAGAAGGAATAGAGAGAAAAAATGAAAAAAAAAAATGAATGGTTTATTGTCTGCCATCGCACTATGTTTTTCATCTCTTTTCTTCATTCATCCCTCTAAACATCTTCCTCGTATTTGTAGCCAATTGATGGCTAAAGTTTCTAGACTAATTACTCCTGGATGCAAAGGCTATACTACTTTTCCTTCTATTAGAATATCTTCACGAAGGCATTTTCAGACAGAAAGTATGTATGATTGATGTGTGTTATTGGATGTTAGATGAATCTTCTGTATGTCAATAAAAGAGGAGTAAGAAACAATGCAGGAAGCACTGATTAATACACAATTTGATCAAGCCAACAAGAAAGAACAACTTATGAACTGGAAAATGGTCCCTTTTACCCTGAGATGTTGAAAAATGACACATATCATCACATTCCAGCGTATTTATTATTAGCTTGAGTAACACAATAGCTTAACCACTGTCTTTAACCTTGTTCTCTGACCCCAGAGTACCCAACAAGTGCATGTTCTAAGGAGGCTACAGCTTTTGCGAGATGAGGGTCTGACCAAAACATAACAAAAATGTAATTGAATAGAGAAGATAAACCATTTTAGGCAGGCTGCTGAGAGTATGTTGAAAACAGTGCATTCACAAAAACATTTAAGGCCGTAGCTGTTTGTGGTGAAAAGAAATACAATCTTATACAGGAAGACTTACCAATATCTCTACCTATATATGCAAGCAGCATCTCAAAATCTAACCATTATACAATGTCAAGATCTTTGTCAGAAGAAACTTGTTGAGGCTCTTGACCAGATCCATGGTTATTTGTTCTATTCCTAAAAGATTTTTGGCTAAATATCCGAGCAATCATGCTTTTTGAACGGGGAATTGTTTGATATCCACCCCTGGTGATACCAGTCTGACCATTTTTCTTGGCAAGTTCTTCTAAGATTATCTTCATACAAGTATCAAAACGTCGCCTAAATGTTGGATATCTTGATATAGACTTGGTAATTCCTAAAAGCCTTTCACAACAAGAGAAAAATATCAAAACTGGAACTCGTAACAACCAGCAGTTAGGTAGATTAGCACTGATACATATGAAAGAAATCTTGGAAACAAATTACCTTCTGGCTAATGCATCAAGTTCAGCACGTCTTAGCTCAGATTCGGGTGGCGGGCCAATATCTGACTTTTTCAACCTCTCAGGATCACTGCTTAGAAGAACTAACTTTCCAAGGTATTCCTCTTCATCATCAGACAGGTTTTCAGCTTTGATCTGCTCTTTCATGATCAACAGTGGATTAAGAAACCAATCAAAGACGGCATCTTTGGGCCGATTTGTTGCCGTTATTTCAGTAACATTATCATCTACAATGACAGAAACAAGTTTCATATGAACAATTTCGTTGATGCAGCAAGTTAGATCAGAATGGAATCTTAGAAGGAAAAGAATTTGTACCCACCTAACAATAAGCCAGAACAATTGGATTTTGCAGAGCGCAAAAGTGAATGGAATATGCAATAAGCAGGTAACCCAATGCTTATTACACGACCGCTATCTTTGTTAGACTTAGCGTCTTCAATATCTTTGAGTGTTATTATTCCTTCAGAAATCATAATTTCTCCTTGGCGCTGACTCTCCTTGAATAAGTCATCCATCAACTACAAGATTCATGTTAAGATATGCTCATCAACATTGAATATAAGAAACAAAAACCACATGGCCCTTCAATGGGTGTAAACAGTATAGCAAATATACCTCGAGGGGCTTTAACTCAAGCATAGGGGCACCAAAAGAAGAGGTTCTAGGAGTATGTTTAAAAGATTCATGCCTTGAGAAAGATGCTGAAGAAGTGGTCCGTGATACAGTGTTTTCTCTGTACTGAGGCCTGTCAAAGTGCCAGAAAGGTAAGGTCATTTGTCAGAGTAAGTTGAGATTCTTAACTGTACCAGAAACACAAGACACAAACATACCTAGGAAAGCAGGAGCCTTCAGGCATGTCCAGAATATCATTGCTGTATTCATCATAAATGGACAATGAAGCAACAATATAGCAAAGTCCAAACCAGAAAGATGACTCCTGTAAACAAATTTACATATCAATTCAGCCATAACCATGAGAACAAAATTTAATGTAAGTCTTGAGATATGTATAAATGGAAACCATATATATATTTTCCCTACTAACCTGATACACGATCACTGCTGCGTAAGGACCCAAAAAGATACTTGATACAATGGAGCCTAAAACCGCTCCAGCAACAGCCAATGGCCAAAGCAAGATAGCAAGGCCTGCAAATGGAACACATATTGTCTCCAGGAAAGGGCCTTCTCTACCAATACAATCTTGAAATAAACGATGCCATCCCTTAAGCAACATGTAAGGACTTTTGCAAAGCGCAATAAATGAGATCACGGGCAAGTCAACCAGAAACCCAAACACCCCAGCTATAACTGCTCCAGGAAGATAAAGCACTCTGTGCATACATGACCACACATTAGAAACAAAGTGAAACAATTGATAGAAGGATAATCATCTAGTGTACTCACTGCAAGTTTAAGGACAAAGCACTCAAAGTAGTTCATGTTATTGAGTGATTCCAATAAAAATTCAAATCTACAGCATAAGTCGAGGTGGTAAGCTTCATTGCTATCCGAAAGAAAGCTAAAGAAAAATGTCATCAAGGACAACAAAACATAGACTCATTGGAGAGGTGGAACTCCCTATATACTTACAGAAATCTAAGCAAACTCGATTAAGTGAAGGGGAAAAAATGCATTTTGAAGAGATTCACTAAAATTTAGAAATTATAAGCGATGAGCAAAACTGCTTCTTTAAATAATGATTTCCATAGAATCTTTGAGTTAAACAAACAAAACTATATAGAAAGAAAAAGTTCCAAAAGTCAGTACAGCAAATGCTAACCTGATCTCATAATATTTTCCAGAAGAAGGGCCCTGCAGTCGTAAATCATCCATGACAGAAAAGTAGGAATGGTAACATATATCCATAAAATCCCTAACAACTGTGAAACTCCCCTTGACAGTATCCCAAGTTCCGTCCTACAAAGAAAGAATGCCATTATGTCGAATGAAGTAAAGATATCAATGTCAAACCAATCAAAATCAAAAATGATGATGCCATACTTGAATGCAGTGAAAGAACTTATCAGGCTTCCCTTCACCAACAGCTTTAAAAGTTGCAAGAATTGGAGCAAAAAATCCATATGCTGCACCACCAAGAATGCTACTAATTATTCCAATAGGTGGCCAAGGTAGTAACAGGACAGGGACACAGAAACTGAGTATGACCTTTAAAACTGGCCCAAACTGTTTTGTGCTGTCATGGCATAAACAGAAGGATGTCAAACAAAATTTCACAAAAATGAAGAGCAGAAATATTAACTGCATAAAAACACATCAAATGCAACTCAAACAAAACCAAGCCAAAGCAAAGACCTAATAGCTGAATTAAGATACCTCCATAAACAGTAATAGGTGTAGAAAAAGTGCACTGGCCAAAGACCCAGTATAATTGCAGAGATTCCAATACTCAAGATCAGACATATCAAAGGACACAAAATGATACCTGAAATACCAAAAAAAAAAAAAAAAAAAAAGGGAATAATGGTGAAATCTGATAATGCTTAACTATTATTCATGGGAAGGACATGCATCATTGCTTCAAAGATGGCTCAGCTTTTTTATTTACTGAAAATAAAAAATGAAAGACCATTCAACATTTACATACACCAATTATTGCCCCAAGCCTAACAAAAAAGGTAAACATTCTGCAAGAAAGAAACTATTGAGGAACCCAGAACATCAATTAGTTCAACCACCACAACTCCACTCTTTTTACACACTAACAGATCCCTCGAAAAACTGAGAATTTCTAATCTGACCACAGAAAATATGTGAGCAGAAGATACTAGATTCTCAGGCGAAATGCTAGATATTCACAATAATCACCCCCCAACCCCCATAACCAAAAAAAAAAAAAAAAAAAATCTTTTAAAAAGAGTAATCCACCATAAAAGAAGCAAAACATCACTTGAGACAGTGAGGAACAGTACATACCTTTAATGAGACCAAGAATGAGAAGACCAATGAAGTAAGGCAAGAAACAAATGAAGTTCCACAAGGAAGCCAAAAACCCCCTCGGAGGTTCCATGCTTATTCTTGGGTCCTCCCTTGGCCCCTGAAACCCAGACAACACCACCACCCAAACTTCTCCAAATCTTCCAACACCCACAGCAAGAAAAAACAAAAATCCTTCGAGAAAAAAAGAGAAAACCTATCCCTTTATTCTTCTTCCATGCTCAATTTGTGGTATCAGATTCCATAAGACATACCCACCCCAAAGAAGACAACAGTGACAGCAGATAATTTTATATTTTCATTTTATATTTTTCTTGAGACTTAAAAAAAAAAAAAGAAAAAAGTGAAGATAATTTTATTTACCCGTCTTGTATTGTGTACTCTTCCAGCAAGAGGGGAAAAGAATAATATAAAAGTAACATACAAGAAATAAAAAAGAAAATAATAATAATAACAATAAATAGTAGTTAAATTACAGTTGAGAAATCCCATAAGTAACAGTGATGAAACAACGCAAGTACGCAACTCTTCACGAGCACGACCGCAGGAAAAGTCAGTACAAATTCAAACTTATATATATATTTTTAATATTAGTACGATTTTTTTTTTTTTTTTGGAATTGTTTTTCCCAAGAACATTTACATAAAATTAGAAAAATTAGTGAATTTAATTCTTAATATTTATAATTTTAGTATAATTGGTCCATTTTCTTTATTTTTAATTTAATAGGTTCGTAATGTATAATAAGTTGGTGCTAGGGATAGCAACGGGGACGGGGATATACGGGGACTCCTTCTCCCATTCCCATCCCCGGTTCTCACATATATTCCCCATCCCCTGCGGGAAATTTTTTTTTCATACCATCCCCGCCCCGTTGGGGATCGGGGATCCC
>JAXGGT010017428.1:0-17260 GCA_035583425.1 Marsdenia floribunda
TTCCCCCCCCCCCCCCAAAAAAAAAAAAAAAAAAAAAAAATATTGGATCTGTCATCAAGTGGATGAAAATAATTTTACTTATCATAAATAAACACAGTATGACTCAATTGATTAAGTAATTTTATTTATGATGAAAAGAAATTATTATTATTTTTTAATATAGAAAGGTAGAAAATGTTAATAATAAAAATTATTGTACTCAAAATTTCTACTTGACTTGTCAGTTAAAAGACATTTAAATAAAGAAAATTATGCCATAGGCTAACACTTTGTTCTCGGGCAATGTAACTTTACTTCACTAGTTTAAGGGTTCAATATGAATTGCAGATAATAATTGGTTGCTAATCCAACTATAGGTGAATGGGCCTGGTATGATCCAGTTCTTCTAAACCCATGATAGCAATCAGAGTAGTAAATAGGTATATCTACGATTAGTTTTCACTCGCAAGAAAGTGGAAGAATTTTTATGTTTCCATGCCCAAATTTAAATGGGCAAGGTTTCTTCAAAACGACCTAAATTCCGGGGAATTGTTAATGGGCCATCATAGGAATAGATTAATTTTGCCAGTGCTTTTCCCCAATTTATTGTTGGCCGATTGGAAATGCCATTAATTATGTGTAAAGGAGGAATTTGGGGGGTCTTTAGGGATAGTAATGGCCCGTGGATACTTGGTTGTGCCCAATACCTTCCTTGGGCTAAAGCTGAAATCTTAGCGATTAGGGAAGGGCTAAAGATTGCTTTAGACAGAAGGCTAATTCCCTTGATTATTGAATCAGACTCAAAGGTTGCACTCTCACTTCTTGAAGGTACTGAAAATGTAAAACTAAGTTTCTTGGTGTATGATTGTAGAGAAATGATCAAGCAGTTGGCACAAGTACAACTTCAACACATATACAGGGAGAAAAAATTGGTGTTGCGTATCACCTAGCAACACTAGGCAGACAGTCTGAGCAGCAGAACCTCAAGCTACTCCAAGAAGAAGAAGTCACTGGAACCCTAAAGGAGAAATGGGCAAACGATTTGGGGCCTTTTGTTCACTTACGTTTTGTACGAATGGTTTTGGGCTAATGGTTTTATCTCTTGTAACCCAATAAACAATATTGCAAGTTTTGTTGCTGGCATTTTTTTAACTATTTTGTCTCGTAGTCTCAGTGGACTAAACTTCTGAACTAATTTATGTAATGTTTTATCTTTAATATATTGTCATATTTCCCACCAAAAGAAATATATATATATATATATATATATATATATATTATTTGGGCTTTGACACTGGACCGTGTTTTTTTTTTTTCCCCTTACGTTGAACTGTTTTTATTCATTTATCTAACTAAAATACTATAATACTAAAGTGGTAATTTAGTGATATAATCTTTTTTATTTAGATGCCATTACTGATTTGTTAAGTAAATATCTTGAGTTTAAATCTTATATTTATATATGATCTTGTGCCTCATTTTAGTCACGTGCATGACCCAATCTTAAAGAAGAAAACGAAATCAAGGACTTTTTGCAGATAAAGTAATTGAACAATGGCTAGACTATTATAAATATAGATGAAATGATTGTGTTGTCTGTTTTAGTTGTAATTTTAATTTTATTTGACTTACTTAAGTTATTTAGGTTGAGTATTTTATTTCTATCTAATTTTATTAAGTTGATATTTTTCTTGTTACATATAAATAATGTTTATATTCATTTATTTATGTAATATTTTTTCTTTATTAATAAAGTTTTAAGTAATTATTCATTTATGTCATGAGTTTGAATCTTATTACAGACGATCTTATGTCAAATTCAGCCACATGCTCTAGTTTTAGAGAATTTCTGCCCATATATAGATCCCTCATGAATTTGTCTTTTTCTTAAACACTTTGGGATTTTTTGTGTCTAAAATCTTTTGGTTTGTTGCTAAAAGAAAAAGACAAAATCAAAGGCCTTTTTTGCAAATAAAGTCAATAAATAGTGACTGGAGTATTATAGATATAGATGAGATCATTGAGTATTTAGTTGTAATTTTAGTTTTGTTTGACTTATTTATATTTTTTACGTTGAGTATTTTGTCTCGATTTAAATTTATTGTATTAGTATTTTTCTTGTTATATATAAATGATGTTTATTCATTTATTTATGTGATATGTTCTTTTTATTAATAAAGTTTTAAGTATGCATACAATGAAATTAAAATTTAACTTTAAACTTTTCTTAAAAAACGTAACATATAAAAGATCACCTAAAACGCTTGATGGAAAAGGTAATAGTCACACATATCTTAAATTTTAATTTTATTTCCTTATTAAAAAAGTATATATATATATATATATATTTAAAAAAAACAAAAAAACAAAAACCCTCAAATGAAGAATAGAATAATTTCAGTAGGTCGTATTGGTTATAATTATGTAGGGGAAGACATTAACATATATACAAACCATGTTGAAATCCACAAAAGGTGTATAAACTATAAACCGTGCGTGGAATTGGAAATAAAAGGGATGCACTGACCACTAGGCAAGCAAACTAAGATGGATTGGTCCCATTCAGACAACCTAGCACGTGACCGCCCACAATGGTACCATTTCTTTCTCTTGTTTCTTTAGTTGAAAACTTCTGTGCACCGGTGCGTAGCAGATAAAATTATGTTCTTATTGCATTTGTGAATTGTCCATTTTACCCTCCCCTTATGTGTTACCCACATGTTAAAATTTGTTGAAAAATTAGTAATTTTAGTGAGAAGAAAAAACCCTAAATAAAAAATTCAAAGTTTATTTAGTAATCTAAATAAATGATGTATTAAAGGACTGAACATGTAAATTCATTTATAAGGTTTAATGAATTTTGTCCGGTGCAATGTCCACTTCTATTTTTTTTTCCTAAAATTTTGAGATTTTTTTGCTTTAATATATTTCGAATTCATGATCTCTCAGATCATAAGTGAGTTTGCTACCAACGGAGCTACGCCTTCTTGACGGTGCAATGTCCACTTCAAACTATATAAATTAATTATCTTAAAAAAAAAATACAAATTAAAATGATTGTTTCAACCAATTGTAGTTGTTCTTTTCTTTCATAAAAGGAAAAGTTACCCTTTAATTGCCAAAATATCTATATATAGAAAATCCTTCAACTACCTAAATTTAATTATCTTCAATAACTCTTTTAAGTTGTTTATATATATATAAAGATAATATTTAATCATCTACTTAATCTTTTAACCATTTTTCAGAAGAAGAGTTTATCCCACAGATGAATCTTTTTTCAACTCAATCCTTCCTTCCAGTAACAACTCAATCTTTGGATCTAATCCTTCTTTTTGCAAAATTAAAGGTGAACTGGATTAAATCAGAATTTATTCTGCTATGTAAATCAGTAAAAGTGGATTAAAATCGATAAAAGGTTAGGATTAAATAGTTAAATCCACTTATAATTAATACTATGTTAATTGTTTTACAACTCTAATAATGATAAATATATATATATATATATATATTTTGCAGGTAAAATTCTTGTCATTCGAAAAAAAAAAAAAAAAAAAAATCTTATATTTATCATAATATCTCTTTTTTTTTTTTTAAAAAAAAATTATTTTGAGATATAAACTTTAATTTAGTTTGTGGGAACATAGCTTTTGATATTATGCCGTCTATTTGTTGACTTTGGAGTACTCTGGGAGAAGATCCAATAATGCATTTTCAAGAAACAGTGGAGATAGGTCTGTATATGTAGCCTCATTCGTTCAATCTTTATATATATATATATAGAGAGAGAGAGAGAGAGAGCACTTTAAATTCGAGTTATAGTGTATCCAGCTATAATGGATTGATTAATCCAGCAAGTTGTCAAGTTCGAGAAGATTTGGGGGGGAAAATCGTGAGAGTGCGTGATCTGATTTGATCATCTAACTCTATATATATATTTGCAAAAAAGTGACTTAATATAAATTCAAAGAAAGTGCTGGTTTTATTGGACAGCAACTCCTGACCAACCACCAAAATTTTATTATTAGGGTTTTATGTTGTCATGTTGATGCCATAATTTACATATTATATTTAACGTAAAATATATTATTATTATTGTTTTCTCTTTTCCTATTTATCCTTTTGGAAGATTTTTTTTCTTTTCACTTAACTTAGGTATTTTAGCAGACTTGTACGTGCACGAGAGACACCTTTAAGCTACACCACACTAGACTAATCCTTCCTTCACACTGGGTCAGCCCATATAGGGGTAAATATTAGCCAAATTGGTGTCTCCATTCCTAAGGTTTAAACTCAAAATTTTTTATTAAGGGATGAGAGTGTTGAACCACTAGAAGATTCTTAATTTACTATATATATATATAGGGACGTAACATTTTAGTGATATTTTGCAAAATTTCCCATGCCTTTTCACCTCTGAAATTACAATCCAACAAAATTCTATTTCCAACTCAAAAGAAAAAAAAAAAAAAAAAAAGAAAAAGTTTTGAAAATTACTGACTTTTTTATTAGGTAAGATCGAGTAATATATGCTGCTGAAAACATGATGTCATTTTGTTGAATTTTTCTTTTTTCTTTTTGAATGTTGTATATTGCTAAAACTAAAAATTTAAAAGATATAAACTAAATTTTATGTTAGGAAAATTGGCTGGTTTAGTCCTCTAACTATTTTCATTAATTAACATAAGTTCACAATCTTTTTTTTTTAACCTGTTAAGTCTTACATCTTTTTACAAGCAGCCTATTAAGTCCTTCTGGCCAAAAATTTGAATTTTTCGGCCAAAATTCATCACGTGCTAAGCATGTAATGATTTTTTAAGGGTAAAATCATCATCTTAAATATTGCAAAGCTGTGAACTTAGACTAACTGCAGAGTCTTATAAAGTTGTTTTTTTCGTATAAAGATGACGACTTTGCAATTAGTCTAAGTTCACAGCTTTATAATACTCAAGAAGACGATTTTGCCCTTAAAAAATCATTACGTGCCCGACATGTGATGAATTTTGGCCGAAAAATTCAAATTTTTCGCCAGAAGGACTTAAAAGGCTGCTTATAAAAAGATGTAGGACTTAACAAGTTAAAAAAAAATATTGTGGACTTATGTTAATTAATGAAAATAGTTAGAGGACTAAATTGGCCAATTTTCCTTTTATGTTAATATATCAGTTATTGACAAATTTTTTTTTTTTTGACGTAAAAAAAATAAATAAATTTAGTCACTATTTTAAAGTTTATCCTTGATTTAAAATTTTTTATTTTTGGTATGTATTTATTAGATAAATTTACCCTTTTACCTATGAAGTGAATTTTTGTTATTATTATGATTTTTTTTAATGTTTAATTTATAAATTAAATGAATATTGATGCATAAATACAAGTATATAGTGCATAATTTTCATATTTTAATTTATTAGATAAACTTTTAATCGTTATTACATAAATTTTACTATTAATTTAATAAATTATATATTTTACATCTATATTTAATTAATTTTTACACATATTTTAAGTAATGAAATCATATATAATACATCAATCGATTTGAAGTACTCTAAACTATTTTCTAATAATAATATATTAAATGTATGAAAATTATCTTTCTACTGTCAAATATTATAAAAAAAAAAAAAAAAAAAAAAGCGATTCATTTTCATATAATAAAACTTTTTCTTTTCTTTTTTTTTTTCTTTTTCTAATTTTAGAAAAGTTATTGTACACCAAATCAAATACACACTCAGTGTTGCACATGAAATACACAACTTGGTGAATGAGAAAGTAGGTAATTAAGCATTCCAAACAAAGGAAAGTGGATGACCAAATTGCATTCCCATGGAGATAAGACCGAGTCATGTATTTCTATATATGTATTCATTGGTGGAATAAGGAATAATATCATCTGCCTCCTATGGGGCTACGCTGGATAACCCTCTTATAATCTTATTTTCTAAGTCTGGAAACGTCGTGTTTAATTAGATATCTTAGTTGAAATTCTGTTTTTATGGAATAGAAAAAACATACACATGCATATACATAGGATGGAGTAAGGTAGTATTTAATTTAGGCAACGTTTTTGTTTTGTTTTGTTTTGTTTTATTTTTATTTTTGAAATTTTTAAGGCACGTTCTCCTCTAATATATCTTGAACTCTCATACATTTTGGATTATAAATGAGGTTGCTATTAACTAAGTTGTTTCTTTCTTGACATTTAGGCAACGTGTTGTGTAATAATTTTTATAATGTTTTTTAAAAAATTAGCAAATCTTAATTTAATAAAATTTTAAAACAAATACCCTACTTAGTACTTACCAAAAAAAAAAAAAAAAAACACACTTAGTAAAAATAGAAAAAATATTTAATCGTTTTAAAAAGTTAACGAGGAATATATGTTATAATAAGAAATCTTTTGGTTTGAATCAATGTAAGAAAGCTAGGAGGAATCCATGGAAAGGTGTGCATGTAAGGATAGAAGAATATGTTAGGTTGTATATAATGCTATAAGTCTGAAACTAATTAAATTAATATTAAATAATAGGGTTATGAATAGTGAGAGCAAGAGATAATACAGTATTTAATGTGGAAATAATTTTTATAAGAAAAATTAATCACAAGATCAACTCCAAAAAATTTCACTACTAGTGAAAGACAAGTACAACGATTCATGTGCACCTAATGATTTTGACATCTCCAAAACTCTAAGAAAACTCTTCAAAAAACTCTCTCTAGTTTCTGTATTTTTCTCTTTTTGATATGTCCACCCCCCATATGGGAAAACTCCTTATGATTTTCCTTTACATTTTCATATGTACATTACTATGTAAACTATACCCACACCATCTATTGGGATCTACTATTATAAAGTTATGGTCCTCTCTAAAAAGATACACTCTCTATCGATTCATAGATAGATTACCTCTTATAATTTTTAACTTCTAATTATTGCGAGGCTATAGATATAGTTATCTAATCATATGACATTATTAACTTTCTAACATATTATATGTTGGAATCTAATTAACAATGTAAGACAAAAACTTTAAAAAAAAAAAAAATCAAGAAATTCACTCCTCTTTTTCTAAGACTTTTATATTAAACCATGTTAAAAGAAGTGGGTGAATGGAATAAATAACTATATTTTTAGTTGTATACAAATATATATATACACATTAATTTATTACACGTACATGTTTTTGTTTTTCGTGATAGAATTTATTTTAATTTTTATAAGCATGTGAAGAAATTCATGTAATTAATATGATGCAGTTCGAATGGTCTTTCTTGTGTGGACGGGGTTTTTCTTATTTATAAAAAAAAAAAAAACTCTGATATTAATATCTGGACAAATTATCATTACAAGGCTCAAAAAATTAAAGAGAATTAATTTATTTTAAATGTAGAGATGTGAGATCTTTTTATAAGACTCAATATAAAAAAGAAGAAAAAAAAGTTGCATACTTTTTCGATGTTGGTCCGGAAATTTGCTATAGGCAAAGTCCTCTTTTCATATTGTGAAATTGAGATTGCTGTGAAAGTATATGTATATACCAAATATACATTAGAGAGTGATCGATCGATAATGGAGTTGCAAATCATCCCATCTAATCATCTTTATATGATTTCCTGGAAAAGAGATCTGTATTCATGACAGCAAAAGAACAACTTAATTTACAATCATCTTTGATTGATTTGATATGAAAATCACTCTAATTAATTATATCCCTAGAACAATGCCAATCATCTTAATTGATTTGATTTTTACCAAAATCTTTGTAGACTTCATCCAAATTTTTTGTTCTTGATTAATATGCATTGTACATAAACAATTGGTAAATATAGTCATTAATTTATATATATATATATATAAATACACATATTTAAGTAACAATTGTCTCTATCTTTTAGATCTTCCGTAAAATGCGGGTTTCTCTCACATTTCTTAGTGAGTGAATAGTATGAACTCTGTAACTGTTTTGTGACGTCGGTAATTGCTTTTCCAGTGATAAACAATTGTGTTTCCGGAGTTTTAAGATGGAGGTTTACGATTTGGATTTAGGACAAAACGGTTTAGTATATTGATATGGATGAAGCAGTATTGAAGAAATCGGGGAGTGTGGAATTAGTTGATCATTACATATCTTGTATTTCTTTGGATGAGACAGATATACAAGAAGGTTTAAATGAATATGATACTAGTGTGGTGATGTGTTTATTTGGAGGAAAAAAATTTAATATTCAAGGGTTCAAATCAAGAATGGGGAAGGCATGGCGATGTGGTTCCTTCTCAATATAGAAAATTGATGAAATTTTCTATCAAGTGTTTTTTGCCTTATAAGAAACTATTGATGTCGTTCTTACCAATGGACCGTGGACATTCGAAAATCAGTCCATTCTACTTAGGTCATGGAAGAGTGTAACTACAGCTGTAAAACATTAAATGTTTGGGTTTAGTTTGTTTAATTTTTGAGTACTATTTGGGTTCGCTCGTATAAGATTTTGAACATAAAATCATAAAATTTTGTTTGAGTTCATTGGATTATTTGTTTGTATATTTCGAAAATCATTCGAGTTCGCATCGTTTAACTTTCAAGCTAACTCAAACTCGAATTATATTTTTAAAAAATTATAAAAAATATAAATATAAATAATAAAAAAATCAAATTTTTATTAGGTTAAAATTTCTAAAATGACAATAATTTATATAATTTAAGTATTTGACATCTCAGTAAATAAAAAACCTCATTAAAATATAAAAAACTCACATAAAATAATAAGTTTTTAAAAAATAACCATATAATAAAAATTAACAACACAAAGGGATTAATAAATAAAAACAAAAGAGTAATTTTTTTTCATATATTTCTCAATACAAAAAAGGATATCAAAAGATGAAAACTCCATTAAATGATAAATGCAATGTCCAAAAATTAAGTAGAATAACTAAAGTTGTCAAATTTCAAATTAATTAAGATAGAGAAATTTCTTTAAAAGATTGATATTCATCCTCCACCTTAAGAAAAAAAAAAGAAAGAAATATCTATTAAATATATATAATAAATTATTCATAAACATATTAAATACTATATATATATATAAGAAAGGAGGAAAAGAAAAAAAAAGAAAAGAAAAAAGAAACCTGTTTTTTGTCCTTCTTAAGCCCATGAAGAATACACACCCAATTAGATGCACATAAAAGTATTTTAATAGTACCAACAGACATTGAAGCACGATGACCATCAATCACTCTACCTTCTGCACTGAAAGTAGATTTCGAGGCCGCAATAGTAGTTTGAATAGATAATATGTCATAGGCCATTCTAGATAATCTACTATACTTAGGCTGATTCACTTTCCACCATTCTAATGCATCAAAATGAGCTTCAGAATCACAAATGTATACATTTTCTTCAAGATAAACATCCAAGACTGATTTCACAGGTTGAATAAAATCTGATTTCCTGACAAATGAATCAAATTTAGCCTTTTTAGTAATCACATTTCTTCCAATACCATGAACCTCATAGCTACCCCTACTAGATTGGCTGTTATCCATTCTTGTCCTTGTTGAACTTTGTTCTTGCTTCGACTGTGATTCATTATATGCACTTGTATAACTTTCATAATGGTCATACAATGACTTCTTAACCAATTCAATATTTTTATGCGAATCATCTTGATAAAGCACTAGAAAAACAAACTCAACAAGCTTCATTTCATACCTAAGAACGAAAATTGCACTAAAAGAAAATAACATATTACATTCACCCCAATACTTATCAAACTTGGCAACCATTTTTGTCCAACCATGACCCTCATATAATCAGAATGAACAAAAGATTTTTCATTTAAGATTTCCTTGATCCTATAAAGCTCTTGAAGAAACAAATTAGAAGTAGGATTCTTAGAACCAGATATCATATTGGTGATTTCATGAAAATGACCAAAAATTGAGTTGTTTCTTCAACTTTCATCCAATTAAGACTATTAGAAACATAACAAAAATCATGATCAATATCATGATAACGAGAGAAAGCATCCTTAACTTCTAAAGTAGCTGTCAACATCAAATATTTTCCATTCCATCTAGTAGGACAATGCAAAATTAACTTTTTAGAAGGAAAATGAAGTTGTTTCACAATCTTTGCAAATTCATTAATTCGAGCCTCAGAATTCTTTGAGTACTGTATACCATCCCGAACAACATCAACTATACTTCCAATTTCACCCAGTCCATCTTGAACAAGCAAATTTAAAATATGAACACAACATCTAATATAACATGAAATAACTTTCAATCAATATGTAATTTTTTCTTCAATAAAAAATTACCTTTCAATCTCCGAATACAAAAATCATTGTATGTTGCACTCTCAACAATAATGGAAGCCAATTTATTTCAATTCCCCAATAAAGAAGACATTTATTAAGTGCATCAGTAATAATAACACCATTATGTGGAGGTAGAACATTTTTAAATCTCAATACACGTTTTTGTAATACCCAATTAGAATAAAAAAAAAAAATACTCAGTGACAACCATGCATTGAATACTTTGTCCACTTTTCCACAAATCAGTAGTGATGTTAATCTTATTAACCTTCTGTAATAACATCTTTAATTTCTTTCTTTTCTTGATCATAAACTGTCATGCAATTTTATTTCACACAATGACGACTAATTTTTTGATAAAATGGAGAATCAGCTTTCATAAACTTATTGAACAAAACATGTTCCATCATAAAAAATGGATAATCATGAACTAATATCATTTGTGTAGCAAGTTCTCTAACTTTATCATGATCATATGTAAAGTTATTAATAGAACTTACTCCATCCGATTCAATTTGAGTAAATGAAAGAACCTACAACTTCAATGTCGAATTTTGACCAAGAGCTAATTTTCGTTGCAAACAAGTCTTCAAATATCGATTGAATGTAGTGGTAGTGTTGTACTTATTCATGGCCCATGAATCCTTGCAGTAAGAACACTTTTCCATTTTGTAGCCTTTGTCATCCATCCATTCTTCCATTTCTTTCCAACAACTCATTGTTTTTTTTTTTCTTTTATTTTTCGCTTAAATGTTGTATTTTTCTTCAACATTATAGTCATTATCTTCATTTTCATCTATGTTAATCTACTCTTTTATAGTCTTTGTGGTTATTTCATTTGTTTCATCCATCGCTGGACATGAAAAAAATTCTTGAAATGAATTTGAGAATGATGTTATTGACATACCTGTAAAAGAATATATATGTATATATATAAAATTGCATATTTATTGTAAAATAAACAAGAATGATATTTATGTGGTTTCAAGTCATCAAAATGCTAAATTTGAATTAATATAAATAAGGGAAGAAGAATAATAGAAGAGGATTTCTCCCAATTGATAAGGTATACCTATATTTGCTTTTTGCACTGAGACTGCTTTTTGAGGAATTCCAATTCAAAAGTCGACTGCCACAATAACAGAGGAATTCTTCTTGCTTTAGCATTCAATACATTATGCAATTGAAATCTTAGATAAGAAAATATACTACCCTTCACCAAGTTTTTAAGTTGATATGTTCATTTTGGTCTAAATTTACCCTTTATTTCTATTATTGTTATTATTATTTTTGTTGGAAGCTTAAATATTCTCTATCCCATTTCTTATTTCTAAAAGTAATTTGCTTGACTTGTATTTTCACATGAAAAAGAAAGATAATAATTAATTATTTCGGAATGTAATAATTAATTAGTAGAAAATTCTATTAGTAATGGAACATACAAGGAACTAACTTCTAATTAATTGCATATGAGCTTTTCAAAACTAAATTATATTCATCTTCTAGCTTGGCATAATCCAAAGCCACAATATTTTAATATTTATAATGTAGGTCTTCACATATATGCTCTTATGGTTAATTATCTTAGCCTAAAAGAACAGCTAAGGTCTCTGCTGCATAGATACCATCATCAATTTTTATGTATATGTCATTACGTAAAAGTCGACCTTGGCTTCAAAAATTTGAATATAGGCTCCAAAAACTGATTATGTATATAGGATTAAATAATTAATTTGTTTTTAAAGAAGATTTATGCAAAAAAAAAAATGAAAATTTTTTTGTAATAATTATATATATATACACATATAAATAATTCTAAATAAAAAATATTATATAAAGTGTCACAATGAATCTTAACAATACAAATACAATGTTTACATACTATGGTCTATTCCGAATTATGTACAACATTTTAAATGATTAAGTGTTAATATTTGATAAAAATTTTAAAATACATATAAGAAGACTTATGCAAAAATTAGGATAAATGATTAATCTTTATGATAGCAATCGCCAGTTCATCAGACGAAAAAAAAAAAAAAAAAAAGCTTACGCCAAAGAAGAAGAAGAAGGGGAAATATATATATATACTGACTGTAGGAAAAATCGGTTAGAACGATTCACGAGAATCAGGCAGGACAAATTAATTCCCCTGATTGATGAAATTAAAAGAAACAAATATGACCATTTCCCTATGGACAATCAAAATTAGTACTACCTGAATTAGGACCTTCTTGTTGTTTCCCCCATCGCCGCCTCGCCTAAAAGAGGTGATTTTGAGAATCAACCAACCAACAAATTCATAGCCTAGGTGAGTCACTGCCTCTCTCTCGCCCAAATGAAATGGCAAGTTTGGGAGGTTTCTCCTACTCAAATTTTTGAGGGGACAAGCTCAAGTGTTTGAGAAGAGGAGAGACTAGAGAGTAGCCGACAGTGGGAAGGAAGAGAGAAAAGAAAGGAAAGAGAAAAAAAAAAAGTTTATATATATATATATATATATATGTATATATATATATATGTGAGGTATAAACCTTAATCTAAATATTATAAATTTTTTTATTAAAATAATAATTTATATAATATATAAATATTATAATTTGTTCACGAACGCTCGATTATGTTTGCAAACACTGTTCGAGTTCGCTCAAAAATTAATCGAGCTTAGTAAAATATTTGAATTCAGTTTGTTTAATAAACAAACAAGCTTTAATCGAGCATAAATGAGCTAGAACGAGCTTTGTTCGTGAATAGCTTGGTTTGTTTACAGCACTAAGTGCAACTCCACGATCAATTAAGGATGTTAAGCAGGAATTTTTTTGGATTCATGTGATAGGACTTCCAAGATATTGTGTAACAGCAGATGTGGGATTAAAAATGGCAAAATCCTTTCCATAATGCATTAAGTTTCAATTAAGAGATAAGAACAATGTACAAAATTTTTCAAACTTTGAGTGCAAGTTTGATCTTACTTTTCCTTTTAAAAAATGCATTAGGGTTTCAACACTAGATGGAGTAATCCACATTGCTCTACTTAAGTATGAGAGGCTGCCAACTATTTGCCTCATTTGTGGTTACATTGGTCATCTATATAGACTGTGTAATCAAAGAAAAAATGAAGAGATGAATGTTTAGAAAATGTTGAATGGACCATGGTTAGGGAGAATCGAAAATGTGAGATTTGAACATTTATTGGCCATTAAAAATCCTCAACAACATGATAAAATCTTTAAAGATAACGGGGAGGCTCTATCCAAATCTTCCACGCCAAATAATTTGCCAAGTAAAATTAGTAAAAGTCGGAGAAGCTTGAGTCATAATCCAATTCAATCAATGGGAAAAATGCTAGTAATTGTTGCAACAAATGATATGGTTGGAGAAAATCATATTAGGGTTTCAACAAAACTAACCCCAAAGAAACGTGATGGCTTATCTGATCAGGTTGGTAATTCTGTTTCATTACATCCTAAGGCTCTTAAAAAATTGAAAATTTCAATGGCGGAGGTTGCTAGGCAACCCCGTTGATCCCAATAAGTTGCCTAAGTTGGAATTGTCAGGATTTGGGGTCTCCTCGCACAATTCACGAACTTAAAATCCATGTTCAATCTTATAAACCTGATATAGTTTTTCTTATTGAAACTAAGCTTCCTTCTGCTTATTTGCAATGATTATCGAGTATGTTGGGATTCAATAAAGGTTTTGTAGTGGATCGAATAGCTTTTAGTGGCGGTTAGCCTCTACTTTGGAGGGATTTTTAGGATGTTAACTTGATGAATTTTGTGAAAGGGTATATTGATACACAAATTCATTGGCGGTTGAATGGAACTGATGTTTTCTTTAGTAGTTTTTATGGGCATTGGAACAATCCCAATGAACTCATTCTTGGGAACTCTTAAAAAGAATTGGAAAACACTAAACACAACCATGGGTTGTAGTAGGGGATTTCAATGAGATTTTACATCAAGATGAGACTACAAGAACACACTCCTATCCTGCATATCTCATGCGAAATTTCTGCCAAGTAATAGATGAAGTGATGCTAGCTGAATTGCCAATGGAAGGAACATGTTTACATGGTGGAACAAGCACAAAGGGGTTGATTCTGTTTGGTCTAAATTAGATAGGGGATTTGCAATTGCTACTCTATTACAATTGAATAGCCAAGTAGTTGTCCAAATGATTCTGATAGGTAATTATGATCACTCAGCACTTTTCTTGGAGTTTATCTCATCTCAACCTGCGAGGTATAGCACCAAATTCAGACCTACACAAGTTGAACCATGGTAGTTTAAATAGATGGAATGCAGGGATATTATTTAGGATATATGGATGACTGGAGCAAGGAGACAAACCAACAACATTCATCACACATGGGAGGATATTAAGCAACAATTAATTCATTGGAGCAGAAGGAAATTTGGGGATATCTCTAAAAACATAAAGTAGCTTCGGACAAAAATTGGGCAGATCTTTGGTCCTCAAAGGGATGAGTAGGTATTAAGGAACAAACAAGCAGAGTTGGTTGATTATTGGAGGAAGAAAATGGGTACTGGAAGCAACTATTAAAATCCAATTAGCTCAGTAATGGTGATCAAAATGCAGTCGATTTCCATCACCATGTAAACCACAGACATAGAAGGAACACGATTGATAGTCTTAAAGGAGAGAGAGGGGTGATATACAGCAAATAAGAGGATTTATCTAAGTTGGCATTCAATTTTTTTTTTTTTTTTTTTTTTTTGGCAAATTATTCACCAGTGAGTGAATAATTTTGAGGAAACCCTTCATGGCGAATGAAGTGGTGGTGGCTTTAAAGAGTATGCATCCCACAAAGACTTTGGGACCAGATGGATATCATGCTAGTTTTTATCAAAAACATTGGGATGTAGTTGGGCAAAAAATCACAAAGATGGTGTTAGATTGTCTCAATAGAAATCAAGACAATAGAGAGTTTAATTACATTCATAACTCTGATAGCAAAGACAAAATCACCTTCAACATTGATAATATATATATATAGAGATACACCAATTAGTCTATGTAACATCGCTTACAAGCTCATCTTAAAGGTCTTAGTAAATAGACTAAAAGTCATGTTGAATAAGTTTGTGGACGAATTTTGCAAAATTTATTGATTACAGATAATATAATAATTGTTGGGAAAGCATTTCATTGGCTTAAATGTGGTAAGGATTATCCTAGCACTGGTACTATGGCACTCAAAATTAATATGTCCAAGGCTTATGATAGAGTTGAATGGAGTTATCTTAGATGAGTGTTGGAGAAAATGGAGTTCCCGAGAAACATAGTTCGTTTAATTATGACATGTGTTTCCACAATTCACTTTCAAATTATGGTGAATGGAATACCTTCGATAAAATTCAATCCCACAGGAGATATTTGCCAAGGTGATCCACTATTCCCTTACTTGTTTATTTTATGTGCAAAAGGTTTATCTGTATTGATTTTGAAAGATGTAAGAGAAAAGGAATCGAAAGGTGTTCAAATGGGAAGACATGCCCCTCATATTTCCCGTTTATTTTTTGCTGATGATATCTTATTGTTTTCCAAAGCTAATTCTACAAGCATGAAATTAAGCCTTTCAACATGTATTGGATTCATATGAGAAGGATTCTGGGTAGAGTTGTAATAGAGTTGAGCCAAACGGAACATTGAATATTTGAGCTTGGTTTGTTTGATTTTTGAATACTATTCAAGTTCACTTGATTAATATTTTGAACCTAAAATCTTGTTCGAGTTCGGTTCGTTTAATTTTCAAGCTTGTTCGAGCTCGAGTTTGAACTCAAATTATGTTTTTAAAAAATTGTAAAAGAAATATAAATATAAATAATAAAAATATCCCACATATATTATATGAGTTTATTGACCCTTCTGCTTGGTTGGTTGGTAGGTATGATAATATGTATATATATGATTTTTTTTTTTTTAATTACATTCTCGTACTAAACAATACACACACATATATATAACAAATTAAGTTTAAAACAAAACCTTCCAATAGTGTCAGGACAATTCAATGGTATTCTCCATTTACAATGACTGTCTCCAAAGGATGAACAATAGATGGAAAATATTCACTACTTCTCTAAACTAGTGAGTAATAGATTTCTCTTTTGTTCTCTAATTTACAAATATATATACATATATATATAATCAGGTAAGACTCAGGATAATGTTTGAAAAAGCAATATCAGTTAATATTCCTTTTTGATCAATCAATATGAAGTTTTGCAAGGATGCCTTTGTTGCTTTTAAGAGAAGAGTTCAGCAATATTTTTTTATCATCACTGAAGCCTCCACGCATCAAACCATGACTTCACCTGAATTGCAACTAGAAAACTAAACCAAATATCAATACAACTTTCAGATTCAATATTCCAGTAAGCTATAAGCATTTAATAATCCTGTAAGCTATAAATTGTACTTCACTAATTTGTGGATTTTCATTTCTTTTTTTTTTTTTTTTCCTGGCTGCATATCATTTTTCAAAATCCCTCAATTTTTTTAGATCCTTTTTTTTTTTTTTTTTTTTTTCTATAATCTTAATTTCAAGAACAAATATGAAATTTATGAATAAAACTTGTAGAAAATAGTGTGTGTATATGTATATTGCTTCATAAACATCCTTAATAATAATAACATAGAACCCACTACAGTGGGACTAACCACACAGAGATTGATTAAAAAATTCAAGTTTTTTTTTCTATAATTGATATTATATTTTTTATCTAAATGTTGGACACAAGTTCTTTTGAGAATATGATATAATTTAGTTAGTAGCCGTTAAGTTTACAATTTAATAAGTTATGAGTTTGTATATTTTTTCAATATGGACTCGAATTCAAGATTTATTAGATCATAAATATGTTGATAAAATTATATTGTTTGTTGTGTTATTATCTTTAACTTTTTTCTGCTATTTCAAATAAACTTTCACCTT
>JAXGGT010017498.1:2321-17229 GCA_035583425.1 Marsdenia floribunda
ATATATATATATATATATATATTTGTTCAATTATTTGTTATCAGAGGTAATTATTCTGATTAATTTGGATTTCGTTCAAGTTGTGTTAAAAAAATTTAATTTTTGTTAGAGAAATAGTCTTATTCTGATTCTTGCATGGTGCTCATAATGTGTTACTTACTATTTTTACCAAGCTAAGATTTAAAAATATTTATATTTGATTAGCCTATATGAGTGAAATAATATTTTATTTTGCCTATTTTTAGGGAATTTGTTTCGGTATTGGATGAAATTAAAAAAAAAAAAAAAAACAACAAATTTTATAACTTTGATATATTTGTTATATTTCTATATATTCATTAATAATAATAAAGTAAACATATAACCTTAAGGCACAAATGATTTGGAAACCACACTCACGTATCCAGTTGTTTAAAATCTTGGGGCCAGAGCTTACCTCTAGAAAGGGACCTGTTTATCTCAAGCGAGGATTAGTCTACATGTGAATATGACTTAAAGGTGATGCTTATAGTTAAGACTCATTCAGGACACCTAATGCATTTAGAAGAGAAAATAATAATAATAATAAAGTATACACATACAAAAATCCTTTATATGTTTTGTATTTCTTAGTAGTATTGGATTACTATTTTTCAACAAGAATGAATTGAAATATATTCTATATAAATTAAGGATAATTTGTCAAATGGTCCGCTACAGTGAATTAAGCAGTGAAATAGATAAAGTCTTACAGTGAATGAAAAAAGGATCTAAATGATAGCTTTGTAATGAGGTGATATCCTATGTGTGTAGGTCTTGTTGGGGTACTTATATTTCTATGTGAATTTTGCAAAGAATCACAATCTAATATGCCTTCAATGATGCTCTTAGATTCATTTGAAGACAACAGGAGAGAACAGGTATTATTAGGTCATGATAATAAGAATGTAAGCATAATCATACTAAAAATGCACAAAAGTTATTGGCATTTTTAATGAGATTGCATTTGTTTCTTGAAACAGGTTTGTAGTGGACATATTATATATTGGCATAGGTATATATAAATATATACATACACATAAGAGGCAAATTTTTTTTTTTAAAAAAGTAAAATACTCTATTTTGAAAATTATTTTAATTCTACATTGGAATCTTAATAAACTCAATTGAGCTAAACTTTCTATAAAAGGGGCTCACATTTCTCTAGTTTAAGTCAATACAATTATTCCCTTTGCTTTGAAGGATTTCCTAATGACAGATTTTTAACTTAAGTATTGAAGTCTTTTTGGTGAAAACATCACTTTCCCTTACTTTTGCAGGTTACTTAAGACTATCTTGACTAGGTAAAACCATTTGGATATTAAGAAAGACACTCTGGCTACACAACTAATTATTTCTAGAAGAACAACAGAGGCTAAAATCAGTGCTAAATATTTCTTTATAGTTCCTGAGGAGAATAATGATTGTTTGGTATAGCAGTACATATATATATATATTTCAAATGAACATATGGTTTCGTCTGATTTGCTGGAATTTAATGTGGCTAGGTTCCACAACAAGTAGCAAGAAAGGAATATGGATATTTTGCATTATATTATGGGAAAAAACTTCATGGAAGAGGCCCCTAAAGAATTCAGTGTATGTCTGGGGTATAGGACCAATAGAAAAATAAAATAAAATTTGAATGTCACTTGCTTTCATGGACAAAAACTTGAAATACTTCTTTTTTTTTTTTTTTTAATAAGTGAAAAACCTTGAAATACTTACTACAAAAAAAAAAAAAAAAAAAAGACTATTGGGATATTTTAAATGCCTTAATTGGGTATTTTCTATTCCAATATATACTTTGATGTGCTTGATATAAACACATTAACATTGATATAAACGTCTCAATTATAGCTGTTTCAATAGCTTCTTTTACACTTTTTGAGGCTTTTTTTTTTTTTTTTTTTAAATTTAGGGCAAAGTATAATGGCGACATTTGAACTTTTTTGGATTCTAACCTTTGCTCCTCAACTTTTTTTTGACCTAAAGTAATACTCTAACTCTTTTTTTTGTTCTAAAATAGTACTTCGGTTAGCTTTGACTGTTAACTTAAAAATTCGTTTGTTAAGTTGACTATTGACAAGGGTACTTTTGTCTTTTCATTTCTAAATAATGGAAATCCATCCAAAATGAACTAATTTGACAACAACTATTCCTTATTATTTTCTTTTTCTTTTATATGTACTTGTTTATTGATTAAAACCCTAGACTTCATGATTTTCAGATTTCTTCTTCAAAGAAATTGATGAAATCTGTTCATCTAATACGTTAAAAATGGAGCAAAAAACTTGGTGCCTTCATGTTATTGTGAAAGATTGAGCAAGGTGAAGACTTCTTGGATTGAGAGGAACCCATCTAGACTATTTGCAACTTGTAACCAAAAGGAGGTTCAATTTTATGCAGTCTCTTGATTTTTCATTCTTGATTCACTACGGTTTGTTCATTCTTCACTATAAATGGTGTATTCTTCACTTTTCCCTTTTTTTCTGGTAGGGTGATGATAGAAGAGAAGGTTGTGCTTTTTTTAGTGGTTGGAACCTAAAATTTGTCGTCAAGCTAGTGAAGTAATACCTAGTTTATTGCGAAGAATCAAAGAGATGGAGAGTGAGGTCAAAGCAAGAAGAATGAATCTTGCAAAAGCTAAAGAAAAAATTTATGAATTGAAAATGCAGACAACAAAACTGTAACAACTATTGGTTTTTTGTGTATTTGCTTGGATTCTATGTCTTGTATTGTTATCATTTCCTTAAGAGATTGGTCCTGTTAGAAATTAGGTGATAGGATGAACTAGAAGTCTTAGTTTGATGCTTTGTACCAATATGGTTGGTGGAATAAGTATTATCAATTTTATTTTTTCCATTTAAACTTGCTATGATTCAGTATTGTGAATATTCTATTAGATATCCTATTAAACCTGGAAACCAATTGAAAAGGGAAAAATTGAGTGCTGATTGTAAGAAAAAAAAATTGAGCAATTTGTTGAGACACAACAACCAAATTGATTCCAATAAAGAAGACTGTCATTGCAAACAAAAGAAGAATGTACAAATTCATTGTTTATGAACCTTAATTAGTGCACTTGCACCTTTACACCACACTTTAAAGCACAGGAAAACAAGAGGACAAAGTAAGAAATTGGTTATTGACAAAAAAACTAGAAAAAATTATGTCAATTGTCTCCCTACATGGGTGTTAGCCAATGCAAATCACTTTCTTTTAGGTTGTTTTCTTAAGTGTGAGTATTTATTTTTAGAGCTACCTTCTCCCAACCAAGCTCATCCAAAATCTTCATATATTCTATGACTACATATCTTCTTCTTAAATTCTTCAAAATTAGAAACATTGAGCCAACTTTTATTCATCTATCAAGCCAATAAAGAATTTCATCAAGAAACAAAGTTCTCTTTTCCAGAAACCACAAAGCACTATAGTTAATAATTTCAATATGTGATTTTAGCTATTTACTAGAATTTTAAGTACAGGGAGATTCATTATTGTTTATTTATGGAGGACAAAGCAATTCTTTTCTTTCTTTTTTTTTTTTATGAATAAGGACAAAGAAATTCAGGTGCTTACATAACATATATATATCACTTACAAAATAAGGATATGTAGACAAATAAATGAATCAGGTGCTTGAATTATGATTAGATATCCATAATATAATGCATAGGACCCACACTTTTCACCTTCAATTTGCTGAGGTATATGCAAAATGAACTGAGTATTATACACATAATGATAGCTTGACAATGCTACTACTTTTTCAAATACATGCATAAAAAAAACAATGTTACATTTGGAACCAAAAAAGGTATTTTGTTAACGTTTGAAATCATAATTTCTATCACATGCATTATGAATATGTCAAATAAAAACCTGCAACGATATATAACAAATAAAACAATACGTAGTCATACTTCTTTAAGTCAGTTTCTACAATAAAATAACCTAAGTTACCAAGTTTCAATTATGTACACATACTTTCTTATGTCAAGCTCACTGCTATTGTCCAATGCATGCAGTGAGTCTAAAAGAATCATACAAGTGGGAGCTTCTTCATTCAAATTACGTGTAATTAATAATGTCCAATGTAACCTACACACATTAAGTAAATTAGTTAGATCACATGATTAAATTTAATTAAATTAGAGACATAGAATATGAGTTTAGGAACCCACCATCTACAAATAGGAATAAACACATGTTGCTTAGAGAATACATGCTTTCTTTTAGTTCATTTTAAAACCTTATCTTTGGAAGTACTAGTATAGGAAATAAACTAAACATAATCCAATTCCACAAACTTTTACCTCTTCTCTTTAGTGATAGAATTGGAAATTTTTTTGTCCATAATATGACCTAAAAATCAATAAGCAACTCTTAGGTACAACTCTAGCAATCCAAAAAAGCCAATGAGAATAAAACAAGCTTACCCAAAATAGTGCTCAAAAGTTTGAGTATTCAACATTCCAAGATCATTGGATGACTCAATTGAAGTCCTTCTCCTTAAATTCCCTCTCCTCATTGTAATTTATTCTTCAATTTGTTTAATACAAGTCAATTCACAATTGTATGGACCATAATTAAGCAAGTTAATATTCTGAACTCCCATATGATCAATCATCATCAATATCTCCATGCATGGGTTGCAAAGGGTGCAATTATCTACATATACTAGTAATGTAATTATTTAATAGTTTCCAATTTCTTCAAGATGAATTTGTAACATTATAGCATGTAATTATTTGCATATGCAACATTTATTTTATTTTACCAGCTGAAGACAATTAAACTAATAGAAAATAACTACATTTCATGCACAAAAAAAATTAAGAAGAAAAATCATAAACTCCAAACATAAATAGAGAGTAAAGGATCAATTGATCTTAATTTTTCTTCTTACCTGAATGTGGACTAGAAAAGAGAGTCCTCTGTAGCAACTTGGCCTCACAATTTACATTAAAAGCACTCCAAACAATATCATGAAAGTAATAATATCAAATTTAAAGCACAAAAACATCAAAATTGGTACTATTAAAACTATAATTCAAATAAATAGATAGCTAAGGTAGACCATATCACTATTTATGTTTGCATATCATCTGTTGAGCAATATCTTTAATCATGGAGATGATTGACTAAGAGTCATTCCAAGCTTAGGAATCCCTTTGCTTGTTTAAAGTTCTAGCATTTGAAATTGAGGGACTCATAATGATGATCTCTAAGACATATTTTAGCATTAGACTTGCAACAGATCAGTACAACTTGGAAGTTTAATCCACATCAACATCATCAAGGTAAGAGAAGGGGAAGGAACTTAAACTACAATTCTTCCAGGACATCAATTTAGTGTTCTAAGAAAAAGCTTTTCTCCATGAGTAATCAGCTAATACATGTGGTCATAAATTGTCTTAATATCTTTCAAATTTATGAACCTGTATTAACACATTATCTTGGATTCTTTCATCAAGTACCAATTCAACCTAGCTGGAATACAAGTTAAAATTTGTTTGGGTTTACATCAATCTTTGATTTTAACAGTAAGCAAATATGCTTTCCTTGCTAGTACACAACTACATTGATGAAAAAACAAAAAACAAACAATGCACCCATGAGTTACACAAATGATTAAGCACGAATCAAAATCATAGTTGTGCTACAATATGAGTCAATTAATTTCAACATCATGACGTATTACAAGTTGGACTAGCAATATAGTAGACTCAATCCCATCAATGGATTGTTTCTCTATCCTAGTTCCTTGCATTAAAAAAGAGGAAATAATATAGATAAAGAAAACAAAGATATGAATAAACTCAATCTCATCAACTGCATTTACACATAAAATATTCATCTTCATATAAAATTCTATCAATCTCACACACATTGTCTATACTAAAGGTCCCAAACAAGAACATATACCTACCTGATAATAGTCTAAAATCCCCTTTTTAACTAAAAGCCTTAGCTTTAAATTGGATGCTAATCAAAACTTTATTAGATGTTACTTTTGAAGGAGATCGAGGAAAGATTTTAAAGAAAAAAAATCAGCGGAAAAAACTTTTTTTCCAAGCCACATCTAGAAGAGTACTAACTTTTTCATTGCGACTGTAGATTAATTAACGAATTAGAGGGTTAAACTAAAACGTCTTGTGTTGGTTGAGAAGTATATGGTGAGGGTTGATCAATGGGAATCCCCACCAATTTTGTACCCCTAGGCATAAAATACTCCAAGATTCTTCTTCTTGTCATCCAAAGTATAACTCTACCTTGCAGTAAGCTTTTTTGGTGAAAATGTTTAGAGGATAAAGTTTCTTGGAGAAGAGAAAGAAGAGAGAGGACCCAAAGAACTCTTTTCTTGTTCCTTTTTCTTATACTTCTTTGCGACACCCTGAGGATTTTATTAACTCCTCTTGGCCGAAAACACTAGCCTTTAATGAGCTACATTTTGTGCTGAAAAAATCGGTACAAGACCAGTTCACTCTTTTAATTAATTATTTGTCTTTTTCGGGCTTAATAAAATATTCAAGACTAATTAACTAATTCTTAATGAGCCCTTAATGTATGTCAACATATATCAATCCAATTAATTAATTTATTCTATCCCAAATAATTAATCAAATGGACTTTTAGAATAAATTTAATTTATCTTCCAGATAAATATCCAATAAGCACAGTTTGTGTTTAAATAACACCAAGGAAACTAGAACTTTTCCGAGGACCAAAAGGCATATTATTCATGAAAAATTCTCTGTCTTCGTCCTATAACTATTTTTATCTTCCCAACTTGGTCCTAAATCTTAAAAAGTTAAGAATATGGTCTTATAACTATTTTTCCAAACTTGGTCCTTAATCTTAAAAAAATTAAAAACTTAATCCTATAATTATTTTTGGTTTTCGTAACTATTAGTAATAGTGCCCTAGGCTTATTATATAGACATGATATTTTGACTATTACGATTTAATTTATTATTATACATTTGCATGTTTATTATATAATAATATCCTTGAATGATATTAATTATTCTAAATGTCCCTAATCGATTATTGTTATGGGAATAACAATAAATTAGATTAGTATAAAGTTTGATTAATATTTATGAGATGAATATGTGTATAGGATACAAATCGAATGCATATGTATTTGTTGAGAATAAATATCAGACCGACCCACTTTGAGATTATTACATGGATCAAAATCATAAGGTAATCTCTAATAATTATGACATTGAATCCTTAGACCTAAAATTACTATGGTTCTAAATATGAGGATAATTATGCTTTGTGGTAAAGCATTAAATTTGCGGCTATTGTCAAACCGGCTAAGATTAATTTAAACTAGAAAGCAATATAGTACTCACCAGGTCATCTCCCAAGGAAGCCCCTAATCATTTAAATCAAATTAAGAACCACTGATCTCAATCCAAATTAAAAAAGGGGGGTTTAATATTTAACGAAAATTTAAAAAGAAATAAATAAGATGAAAAAGAATGTAAATCAATAATGAGAAATCGTAATCAGCCTAGGGTTGATGCTCCAATTTAATTCTTCCTCGTTCTTCCTAATATTTTCGAATTGCAATTCTAATCCCTTGATTGAATTCTAATTTAGAATCCCAAATTAGATCCAATCACCTACTAACAATCTGTTAGAATTCGATTAAGTATTAATAGGTTTCCTAGACAATCGTCTAATCCATCAACTCATGTTTAATCTAAGACCCGTGAACATCAAGGTAATCCATGAATCCATGAAAATCCAGATTTGAAAACAATTAAACAGAGATGATTGCACATGATCAATTAACAATCGCCAATAAAACCAAGTTCAATCTCAAGAAAATCCAATCAATCGATTAAACATTCAATCTCATGCTAACGAAAACAAAATCTGAAAATTCAAATTACAACCCAATATCAATGACGTTCTGGAACTCTGAATTGCCCTGGAAGAATTTTCCCCTAGACCGATTACAAGGTGTTTAAGCTGCCATGATTGAAAATCTCTCTTTCTTCAGATCCGTGTTTCTCTTCTTTGCTCTCTGATTTTCGAAAACCCTTTCTAATATGATTTTCTTCTCTTTTTAATTCACCTCCTTCCCACCTTTTATGGTTATCTCTCCTTTTCTCTTGGACTTCACGTGCCTCTTCAATTCTAACTCACCTAACCCGCATCTCTTGCATATTGGGCTTCACTACGATTATAACATGAGGTCCGTTCTAACTTCATTTGGACTTGGGCATGAAATAGAATAAAAAATATAATTAAGAAACCCAACAATTTAATATTAATCTTATTAAAGCATAATAATCCAAATAACACATAAAAGTCCTAAGAATGGTATAGAGATGTATTAAATACTAATTATAGAGGGTCCAAAATGTATAAATCCATATGTTATCACTTTGACATAATCAAATGTTATCTTTAATCGGATTATTATAAAGATTATGATTGAGCATGATGAGAATCATGTAGTGAGATCTAAGTAATTGAGATGGAATTTTTCTCTCTTATTATAAGAGAGATACCTTTAGGCACCTCGACAATTGAGATTGAGAAAATGCATGATCGTACTCAAATGAATTGATAGTGATCAATATCATTTGTTTAAACAGTCTAATTAGGTATCAAGAAATTAAAGATAGAATGATATAAAGTTAGCTTTCATCCATGCTTTATATTCTATCAAGATATCATGAGACAAAAGGATTATGTCATGGACTATGTGAAGGTTCCCTCAGCTTATGGACTTTTCATTTAAATTGGGTAGTTATAATGTTTTGCTAGAAGCCACTTATAACTTGTGGGCTCTAAATATGATTTGGGCCTACTGCCAACATTAATTGAACCTATAGTGTCACACAATAAGAACGAACTAGATTAGTTATGGTATATTATTACTCTATATTATTTTAAATTACAAATAATAATCTTTTATTTATTTAGATTTTCTCATTGGATAAGGAATCTATATAATATTGGGTTAAATAAGAAAATCCTTGCATGCTAAGGATTAAGATTTGTATTATTATTATTTAAAAGGAGTTTTAAATAAATATTAATTTAGGTTTTAATAAAACCATAGGATATATACATATGATGTGTCATGACTCAAAGAAGAGGCAAGAAAGAGGTTCTTGAGAGGTTCTTGAGAGAGTCTTGAGAAAAGAAAGTTTCTTTATCTGTTCTTGAAACATTCTTGACACGTTCTTGAACTTTTCTTGTTCTTCATAAAGAGAGTAAAAAACAAGAAATCATTTTTGTGAAAAATAAACTTGAACTAGCATCCGATTCTTCAAATTCTTGTTCGTTCTTGTGTGGATACTTATAGAGGATGGTCGTCTTTGACAAATACAACATCTTTGATATCCGAAGAGGTTTTTGAAGCTTTATTCCTGGCTTGATTGTAATACTCTTTTAGCCGATCGGACGGTCAATTCTTCTCTGATCAGGCTGAAAATTTTACAGTAGGTAGAGGAGACATATTGCTTTGATCTGAATGGTGGAAATCAATTTCCAATGGTTGTAATTTGAGTTATTAATTCCGCAACAGAAATCTCATCTTCAATCCGGTAGTCAAAATTTCTTAGATGATGGGACAATCAATTCATCTCCGATCAAGCTAAATTTTGAATAGAAGATAGAAGAGACGTTTTCCTTTAATTTGAACGGTGAAATTCAAAGATATTGGTTCAGCAATACATGCTCTATTTTCTATAATTCTGTTTGAGAAGCTTCAATCATGTCTCCAAGGATATTTCTAAAAGTTAATTCTCGAAAACCTTCTATTTCAATTTGATTGAAAACACCTGTGATCCTTGGTGGGTTAGGAAAATGTTTTATTTTTTTGCTACATTTTTATTCCCAAAACCCAACAAGTAACTTGGTTCAGTCCTTTTAACCAAATTTGTAGGATTTTTCGATGGTTTAAGTCACGTGAAAAGCACATACTCAATTCTATGAGGGTATTTTATGACAAGAGGTAAAGTACTATATTTTTCTTATGTGTTTTTCAAGTGAATTAAACGACCAAAAAATTCTACACATTTGGTTGGAAGGACCAAGTTATGAAAAACGAAAATATTTATAGGACCAAATTCTTAATTTTTTAAGATTTATGACCAAGTTGGGAAACCGAAAACATTTATAGGACCAAGTTCTTAGTTTTTTAAGATTTAGGACCAAGTTCGAGAAACAAAAATAGTTATAAGACCAATATAGGGAATTTTCCTATTATTCATGGCTAATAAAATGACCAAAATACCCTTGATATTAAATAGTCATATTTTATCATTTTAAATATTTCTATTTATCACCATATGAAAATATTGACCCCAAAAATAATATTGTTGAACCAATGTCTCCAAACTACAAGTGAAATGACAAAATACCCCTTCTATGTGACACCCATCAATGAGACATGATAAACATACTAACACCCATCGCAGAGACATCTACCATCCTTAGATTTTTAGTCTGATAATCCATGATTCACCTGGATGTACTTGCTTATCATTGGGAGCAACCCAAAAGCAAACATTCTTGAGCCACATTCCTAAGGCTTTAGATTATTTAGATAATCCTAGACAATCACAAGGGCATGATTAATCTTTATTAAGTGAAGCATATAAATTCTTTTGTATGAGTCCATTTTAACTAACTAGAGAAATACACCTAAAATACAAGGATATTGATCTCACAAAAGAAATCTTACCCAACATACATCAAAGTGTAAAACCATTAGCTTTTACCAGACCACCAACTTATACTCAAGTATGAATGTATTCGTCCATGTTATAGTAGTAATAGTATGATATCTACAATTACAGTACTTAAAAGAGACTACTACTACAAGTCCAGTTCTATGTATTCAAGATACACTTATGCCTATAATGTGAGTGAACTACTCATTGATTTAAGATAAATTATTCCCCATTGGAAATCATGGCATATTATTCTTACCTTGATGAAATGCCCAACTCTATCAAACAATTAAGAACTCAATTTTACTTGTATAACAAATGCACATGGTCTATATCTTACTATGAAGAATTACCTATCATATAGACCATTATTTGTCATACTTGGACTTTTAAATCTACAATAATATAAGAAACAAAATAAATTAACTAAATAAACATTTTATTGCAATATAATCATTCATAATACAAAGTCTTTGAGGATATACATTACAACAAATTTTCTTTATCCCTTGCAAAAATGGTTGAAAGGAACTAGTACCATTAGGGTTCTTCCTTTATCAAATGGTTGTCCAAAGGGCATTATGATTACTGGTGATGAAAATAATAGGGATGCCATGCTAACAGAATCATAGTCCCCAATTGAATACAAGCAAGTAATTTCTTAAGTTTGGTTTCCGTACCTAATCTCTCAATCGGGTCTCCAAATTGAATCTCCATTAGCTAATCAAATTAAGAGATAAAGTTAGAGTTCTTGAATATATTAATTACAATATATTGAAGTCGATGTCATTTACCCTAAACCATCCTTAAACACAAAACTATCATGCCCTAAACAGAAGAAACTTCACAAATAAAATTTCTTTAAAAAATATTCTTATCATTTATCTTCCTCAAATGTAGAACCCCAAAATGCCTTTAATTTCATCTTTCTTCCCATAGCTTGCACTCTTTCATTGTCCTAAAGAAACGATGTGTGCCAGAAAATTTCGTTCAAGAATGTCTTCTGTGTTAGTTCCTTTTCAAAGATGTATTCTTCAAAGACGTTTTTGCGAGAGTTTAGAGGGAAAAGGGATTATTAAAAGAAAAAAAATGCCTGTATTAAATCCACATGTGAAGGACATGTGATCTCCGTTGATCGGAATTGGGTAAAAATTAGCTGGAAGGACACATTTATTCAAAAAAAAAAAAAAAAAAAATCTAGGGATTCGATTATCTAAAAATAAAAAACAAGGACCAAAATGGCCAATTTTCCCTTTTCTTATCTCTAATTTTACATATTTAAAATTTATTTGAGAATAGTGATTATATAATTACAAAAATTATTGTATTAAAAATACTCTCAAAAAATTATTTAAGTGATAAACACATGACTAAAACGTTCAAATTATTAAAAAAAATTAACCAAAAGAATAAAATGAGGTCATTGTAAATAGTTATTATAAAATCTAATACCATAGAAATAAAAATATAAAATCGTTATTTCAAAAAATATATTTATACATATTTCAATTATCATTCACTATTTATATTAATTGTTGAAATATATATTATATAGAGAGAGAGAGACTTTATGATCTCGTGTATGGAATCACTATCAAAGTTGTCCTTCCCTCTCTGCTTTAAAAAGTTTATTAATATCTACCAAAAAGAAGAATCTGAATAAGAAATAAAATAGGTTTCTACAAGCATCTCCAATTATCTCACACACACAAAGTCACCACCCATAAAATGTTGACTTGCAAATAATATTTGGATGGTTTGAATTGTCTTTTTCTTTCTTCCCCTCTTTTTTCTTTTCTTTTCCTTTTTTTTTTTTTTTTTTTTTTAAAGATTCTTCAGAAAAAAAAAAAAAAAAGAAAAAAAAACCAAATGGTGTGCTACGTCAGGCATAGGAACATATATATATATATATATACATATGTGTATGTTTGTGTGTGTGTGTGATATAAAAAAGAAATGAATGCATGAATGAATCTCTCTCTCTAGATGTTGCATTGTTTAGATGAGTGGGCAAACAAGTGATCCCTTCTGTCCTTCATACATATCCCACTTTCCTTTCCTTTCCATTTTAAATATTAATTCGAATTTTAAAGAAATATAAAATGTAATTTATTGGTTTTTTTTTTTTCTTCTTCTTCGTTTTTTCCGCTTTTGTTCCTTTCTTCCTTAGTTTTTTAATTTTTTATTCCTTTTTTTTTTTTTTTTGATAAGCTAATTTTTTATTCCTTAATATTATAATACTTTCTCTAATATTTAACATGTTTTTTTTTTTATCTAATATATTACTATAAATTAATATTTAATAAATTTTGTAATATTTGTAGGAAGAAAAAAAAAAACATAAATACCTTAACTTTTATTTTCATCCTCCTTAATTATATTCATTTTAGACATATATATATTCAAAATAAATAAATTTGAGGGGTTTAATTGTAATTAAACATATATATATATATATTAGCATTTGATTTGGTTGTGAAGAGTCATGTGATGACAGAGTTGCCACCGGCCTTCTGATGTAACAGTTCATCCCTTGCCTCCACTTGAAGCAAACATAGACAAGAAAATAATAATAATAATAATAATTTAATGGTATTAGTGGAGGAGGATAGTCATTCTAACTTGCCTAATATATAGTATCTGTACATGTCTTCTCTAATATTAACCCTAAACCATCATTCTTCCATTTACTTCAACCTCATTAGTCTAAGTCAAAAAAAGGGTGAATTTCTTGATTTTTTTTGTGTTTCGTACAACTCAATTTTAATGAATAATATACTTTGATCGAAAGACTAAATCAAATTAGCAAAAAAGAGTTTTAGCACGTCAAGATTTATATTTATATATATGTATATGTATGTAAACCACTAAATCCAAACCTAACAATATAGTCTACACATGGAAATTAATAATAGCCTAATTTATCAAAACTAAATCTAACAAGAAAAGAGGAAAAAAAAAAAAAAAAACATATTGTTGAATGATATTATCCGTTTTAGTACACTTTAAATAGCACTTAACGGATTTAAAATGCATTATTAAGTAAAGGACTTAAGCTCCTGCGTAATAACCGCTCAGAGATCTCCTAGGCAAGTGAGGTGGAAACCTAATTCACAACACACCTTTCCATCACGAGTAGTGTGCTAATAATGTGTTATAAATAATTTAGTAATATCATTGACTTTAGCTCACTTTAAGTGCACCTTACGGGTTTAAAACACGTAATTGAGTAAAAGTCCTCAAGCCCTTATTTAATAACTACTCAGAGATCTTTTAGGCGAGTAATGTGAGAACCCAATTTACAATATATATATATATATATATATATATATAAGAGTTTAAACACATTGTAATTGATATATAGACTAGTAAAAAACTAATAAATATCTGAACTAGCAAAAATGAGTATTGATATATAGACTAATTATCATCACTAAACCTAACAACAAAGTCTTACCACGTTGAGATGGATACAGACAGATTATTCTCACTTAGTTTGACAGAAGAAAATTTAAAATTAATTAATTATATTTAGCAATAACTGGTCGTTGAGATTAATAATATGACTAAATATATGGAACAAAAATAATTTAAATCAAATCATTTACATATACAAAACCTAACAAGAGAGGGTTTCATTCTCTTATTTCATGAGGTTGAACTTCTTGAACATTCCAAAAACTTATTGGACCATTAACTAATATTTAAGTATGTTTTTAAATCTATTATCTAATACTATATTCATTCCAATTAAATGCTTAACTTTTTTTTAACCCAACAGAAAATTAAATGAGTTTATATATATATAGGAAAATTGGCCGGTTTAGTCCCTCATCTATTTTTAATAATTAACATAGGTCCAAAATCTATTTTTTTGACCTGCTAAGTTCCATAACTTTTTACAACCTGCCAATTAAGTCCTTCCAGCAAAAATTTTGAATTTTTCGGCCAAATTTCATCACGTTCTGGCCACCTGATGAAATTTTAGGGGTAATATCGTCCGCTCACTGTTCATAAACTCAAAAATTTTAGGGATATTTTTGTATTGTCCTAGATTCTTTCATACTCCAAATGCTCCAGTACAAAAATATCCCTAAAATTTTTGAGTTTATGAATAGTAGGCGGATGATATTACCCCTAAAATTTCATCACGTGGCCGGCACGTGATGAAATTT
>JAXGGT010017586.1:0-17200 GCA_035583425.1 Marsdenia floribunda
TTAAAGTCGATATGTGATATCGATCGGAATGGCTGATATGGTCCGATATTCTCTGAGTCCCCACTGATATATATATATATATATTTGTGACGTTTTCGGTGTAGCCTCCCCCGATCCGAATACGACTCGACTGATTTGTCTCGGAATTGGCCAAGACTTTGAACCATGAGTGGAGTAGTAGGAAAGCATGGAAACAAAAAGATATGCATTTTCGTTATGAGTGTCAAGTGGATTGACTCCAGATTCAAGAAACTAGCTAACTTCCTTTTATAAATTGACCCTGCACAATGATTGATGTAGATCAAGGTTACAAAGGTGCAAGGCATTCCCAAGATCTTTTGCGTGGAATTGATGGTCTCATATCTAGGGCAAGGATAAGAAGGATGAAAGAGGGACTACAAGGCTTAATCATAGAGATGCATAACAAAGCTAATGTTCTAGAAGGTTCCAAGGATATTCTAGAACAACTGCATGCTACACCAAGTGTAATTACTTATCTGCAAGTAAAAAATGATGGCGAAGGTTTAGATTTTGAAGAACAAAGTTTGGAGTCCATGATATAAGATCAAACTATTTGGGATATAAAGAGAAAAAGCCCATTTCACATGATAAGATGAATAATGAGCACCTTGTATTTTGCTATATTAGGGCTTATTTTGGCTGTTAAATTTGGCCCAAACTTTATAATATTAGGTTTAGTATTAAGTTGACTTTTCAATACCAACTAATAAGATATTTGATAAATCAAGATAAACTTATATACTCCTTTTTGTTAGGTATTTTCTAATCAAATTAGGGTTTATACATACTTATATAAGGCCATTAAATTTGTGCACGAATTTTTTAGGGATGATTATTATAATATTGATTGATTTTGGCAAGCTTTGCTTTGCTCTCTTGTTTTCTTGGTAGAATATAATCTTGACTTATCAAATGAGTGATTAACCTTTGTGATGTCTTCAAGGTTAGGGTTTTAGGGACTTAGTTTCCTTAAGGTTCTCATCTATATAATATGCAATAAACACGTTAGTACAAAAGAAAAATTTATTCCTCACACACTTCTCACGTGTTTACACTCAAATTATGATCACTCGTGTTTCATACTATTAGGTTTTTTCCCGATGATAATCTCACCACTCTTGCTTTTTAACACTCAAGCCAGCCCCCTTTATGTTTTTAGCAGAATCAAAATCAACAAATCTCAAGGAATAATCAATCAAATGCAACAAATCTCAAAAATTAGAAGTTTTATAGCTTAGTTGAAGCAAATGATAAAACAAAAGAAAATTAATTAAAAGGAACCAAAGATATAGGAAAACTTCAAAGGATCCAAAAAATATGCAAAGGAATCACTACAATACGAGGAATTAAGAAGAAACGCAATAATAAAGAAAATAGCCTTGTATAGGCATATGTAGGCCTGAATTGTATGACAACTTGAGGAGCACAAAAATTGACATAATTGTGGTACAAGAATCTTTAATTGATGAGTATTAGGACTAATTAGAAGACTTCGACAACAATTATATGATTTAGGAAACAATTCCTTGCCCAAAAATAATCATTTAGCTTAGTCAACTAATCAAATCTCAAAAGAAAAAAGACATCTTTTCAAATTGCACAGCAATAGCATATGAACCAAAACAAGTAATACAATCTCTATCTCTCATCTTTTTTTCCATTTTCTTTTTTTTTTCTTTCTTTTTATTATTTTTTAATTTTTAATAATCAATTCAACAACACTCAAAGAACTTCAAGAATTTAAATAAAGATCTTCAAGAATTGGTGTGCTTAAACACCTTATTTTAATTAAGTGCTCTTATTCAAGATATTTCCTTCAAGGCTAAAAAAGTAAAAAGCCTTTTCATTTTAATATCTTCTTCAAAGAATACGTTTAATGGTCAACAACATTTGATATTTAATAATAAGCTGACTAATTACTTGGAGAACACTTATATTAACTGTCACCTAACCTCCCTTAAAATATCCCGAGAATGACAATTAACTCCTATAAATAGGAGACTTATTGAACAAGAACGGGAGGATGAACTTTATTCTAAGCTTCATTTACTCTCTATTACTTTCTCTCTCTTATTCTCTCTCTTATTTTACTTAGGGTTTCCTTGTTCCTAATTGATTCTTCTCAATGATCAATTGATTTAGGAACTCTTTTGTTCTCTTGAGCACCTTTTTGAGATATTAATTAAGAGAATTTACCTTTAAATTCTCTTATTCACTTTAATTTTATATAAGAGAGTTCAAAGTCCTTCAAAGACCCATTTAAACTTCATTCGGGAGCTAAAACATGTCCCCTTCAGGACATGGCACTTCACTTTCGGGATTTTCCTCTTACTTTCGGGAAGGAGCCTTCCCTGAGGCCATCCTTCCCTTCCCTAAGGGCTTCCTTCATCTTGCCTTCGGGAAGAGAGCTTCCCTTTAGGGAACCTCCTTCCCTTTCGGGTAACACCTCTTCTCCCCATCGGCCACCTCTCTCTTCCCCTTTGGGAAGAGCCCTTCTCCTTCGGGAAGGAACCTCTCCATCAGGCAACACCTTGTTTTCCCATCGGGAAGAACCCCTTCCCATCGGGCATGATCCCTTGTTTCCTTAGGGAAACTCTAATTTCTCCTAGTGGATCATTTTCCTTCCTTCCTTTTGGACTTTTGTGCTTCTTTGCTCTTAGAGTTGTCACATTTTTCCTCTCTTACTTTCTACAACTCTTCTCTTATCTTAGAGAATTGTTTTATCAGATTTCCACCCACATCAGATTATTCACTTCCTCACCCCTTTTGGATCCATATTCTACTTATTATGGATCCTTTTATTTGATCGTTTTTTAGCAACATCAAGAATTTAGAGAAAGGACTTCAAGAATTTAAAGAAAGAACTTCAAGAATTTAAAGGAAGAAATTCAAGAACTTCAAGAAATGACATCAAGAACTTCAGGAATTTCAAGAAAGAACTTCAGGAACTTAAAAAAAACACAAGATGACAATAAACGAGAATGCAAGAAACAAACACAACATTCCCAGGCAAAAAGGGTGGCCAGGGAGCCGACGTTTCTCGCTCTCTAGCCGTTGTATTTGCCTAATATGGCGGTTCAATGACGTTTTTGCAGTCGTCGTTTAAAATCGCGTTGTTTTTGATAAATGACAACTACAAAACCGTCGTTTTTTATCAAATATGACACTTGAAAATGATGCTTAACCAAAACGCCATAAAAAATTAAATTTTTTGAAAAAAATTGAAAAGAATGGGCAAATACGACGGCCGTGGGAGCCATCAGAAATGATGGCCACTTAGCCGTTGTTTCTGCCCTTTTTTTTTAAATGAGTTTAAGCAAATACGATGGTTTGTAACCATCATTTTTGATATACTTTTTTTCAAAAATTTAAAATTTAAAATTTAATTGAGATGTTTAAAATTTTTTATGTCAAAAACAATATTTATTAACCGTTAACCGTCATTTTTGCTCCAAATTATTTTTTAATTAAAAAAATTTTAAATTTTAAAATATTTTTAATATTAAAATTAAAAAAATACAATTTAATGTAAAAGAGAATGTTTTAACCATTTTTTTTGCTTTTGTTTTAAATTTTTGTTAAAAATAAAATAATTTTAATTTTTTTTAAAAAAAAAACTAATATTAAAATATTATTAAAATTAAAAAAACAAAATTAACATTGTAAAAATAAAAAAAAAATTCAAAATTTAAATAGTTTATTAGAAATTTAATAATTCAAAATTCAAAATATTTCATTAAATAAAAAGTATTTAATAATTTAAAATACAAAATAATTTATTAAACAAAAAATATTCTAAAAAAATATAAACTATTCTAAAACAAAACTAAATTACATCAGCATACTTATATATCTATATATATATATAATTTTGAACTTAATATATCTATATATCTAAATATATATATAATCATCTCAAAAGCCAAAGATATATGGATCAAAGATTTCCTTTTCCTTCTTGGTATGCTTGGATAAATGATAGTGTTCAAAAGAGTCGGTGGTCTCTACAAGAAATACTCCCCATTTTCAAATAGTGATGCCTGCACACGCTGAACTTTTTGGTAATGACCTTCAAAAGAAAACGTTAATAATAAACAACAGTAAGTATTTCTGTGTAGATAAGTATGATCCATTAATAAATAACAAATAAGGCCTAAAAATCTTGCTATATTAAGGTTCAGAATGACTAGATATCATAATAAATATACTACATTTTTCAAAAACAAACATAGTAAATTAATGCACCCTCCATATATGAAAAATTCATATGGGTTATTTTTCCTGTCCACAAAAAAACATACCAAAATGAAAACCTTTAGAAGAACAAAACCAAAGAGGGAAAAAGAGAACAACAATGCTCATACAAGTGGAGCATCATGACTAGTCGACCTCACATCTCTTTGTTTCTTTCTTCCTTTTTTCACCCCAGAGAACAGCAATAGCCCCATTTCAACCTGCTTATAGTGGGAAGGAAGAAAAAGAAAAAAAAGGGTGGAGAGAAGTTCTTCAAGAACACAAGTGGATTAAAGCATGTTTGACCCCTTTTAGGTCCATGGCTAATACAAGAAGTCAAGGTCCTCTTGGTAGTTTCTTTCACAATTCCCTTGAGCTCACAATTGATGATTTACATAAGACACGATCCAATAATTGTATGCAGTTGTTAAATATATATATATATATATTTAAATATTAAATTCATAGTTACTCATCCACGTGGCTTTCTTTTTACCAGATGCAGGGGGAGCAATCATTCCAGTGAGCAGAGTTGCAGTGAATAGCTTTGTGACATTGCCTCTAGATTCAAATTTCTATCTAGTAAATGCACAAGCTATTTAACTCCTCCTAACAAAGCACAACAAAAGCCATAAAATTTTGATCTAAATATTAATTAACAACTAAATTACTGAAATTAGGCAGCAAGCAAACACTGACTATGAAATGTAAAACAAGAATATGACAGTGAAAAGGTTCTTACAAAATTAATCAAAAGCTCCGGGTTGGTCCTGAAAAGAATAAAATTCCAGAAGCCATACTAATGTTAAAACTCCTGTTGTAGCAGGATTCGAGTGCAAAAGAAGCCAGCTAGAAGTAATTATTGGTACTCCAGTCAAAGTTATTGTCCAAGGTTGACACCTAATTATAAATTTAGATTAATACTCCCACCATTCCAGAATTCCGTCAAAGCACACGAATTAAAGAATTGATAAAATTTATTAAAATCTAATAGAACCCAATCCAACATCAAATCCACTGAAATTGTCAATAGACTTAAGAAAAGTATGAAGGGGAAACTGGAAATCTCAAAGGTTCCTACCATTAACACAAGCTCTATTCTAACTAAATACAATTAATATACTTCATCTGGAATTGGAATGTCCGTTCAGTTTGAAAGCACACCAAGTGTTTGAAATAATGTTTTCTTTTAATTTATTCAGTACACACTGCTCTTGGTGGTTATGAGTGGAGAAAATTCCATTCATCCTTATTATTATTTATTCAAAGTAAAAATTTTAAATAATAATAATAATAATAAGTACTGTACCGAGCAATGAGAAAATGGGAAATGGGAAATGAATAGTCAAGTGCCAGAAATCAATTAGAATTTCAAAAGTAATCCTTATTTTCCAACACAAAACTGAAACAAAAAAGAAAACATTTTATTTTTTTAAGGAGAGTAGAGGAAAGGAGAAGTACTGACGGAAGAGTAGGAGACCGGTGAAAGCGCGGGCCAAGGAAGAGTAAACGAAGTGACGAAGACCCAGATTGAGACAAGCGTCCCATTTGGCATTCAAATCGTACTGAGGTGGGATTTGAGATGCTGCTTCCTTATTCTCATGCCCCATTTCTTTCTTTCTTCAATCAAAAACCCAAAATACATCGTCAATTTTGTCTTCTGCACTCTTTGATTCTTCTTCTTCCCGAAAGTTCTGTTTCTGAATAAGATCATTCCCTTGATGTTATTACACTCTAATGGTGTATATAGACATAAATATATAATTATTTGTCTAAATGACTTTCTTGCCCTTAAGAGGTTTCACATTGGGATTATCTAAATCCCATAGTGGAAAACTATTAAACTATTTGGAGATCTCGTCTCTTATATAAACAATTAATAACTCCAAAAAAAGTTAAGTGCATTTCAATCTCTTTCCTTTGGAGTTTGATCTAGTTATTGAGCGGAGCTTTTTTTGAGAATGAATCCATTTCCCCCATCTTTTGCAGGTACTTTACTGAAAAGTCTTTTAGGAAGGTCATTCGGCCAGATCATATTTGGGATATAAGACCTTCTGGCTACATCATAATGGCGCCCACCGTTTCTGGTATTTTAAGCAACTCACTCCCCCTTTTCACTATGACTAGTAGCCGTCGTCCTACTCCCCCTTCTGTCAACTCTTCTGGACATCATCCTTCAAGCCCCAGTCGGGCATGCTCGGAAGCCACACACCATTATGTTAACCCCCGTTCGGTCGATAACATTCCTTTGCTGGTTCCTTGCTCAAAAGATTTGCCTTTGCAGTCTGCTTCTTATGGCCCTTCTCTACGCCCTGCTCATAGGAAACAACCGGTTCACCCTTCACCAACTGAAGAAAGTGTTGGCACTAACACTTTCCGTGAATAAATAGGTCTTTCGCCTACTCGTGAAAAACGTTCACAAGCTGATTATGACTTCATGTTTGCTCATTTGGATGAATTCAAAGAATTTCTTCGTTAGAAATGTTCAGACTCAAAGGTCACTTCTAAGTTTTAGGAAGCAACTGGATCTACTGCTGAAGGTGCTGATGATATACCAACTCCTTGCACCAAAACTCCTCAACAGCCTGCACCTTCGGTTTTCACCCACAATGTTGTTCCTCTTCCTACTGCTCATACTATCCCTCCTATCAGTCCTCCTCCAGCTCCAGCAAAGTCTGCTCTACCACCCCCAACATCAGTTCGCTTTGATTCCCTAACTCTGAAACAGGTTTCGACAGACAACAATAGCACACCTGTGGTTCCTACTCCGGAAGCTGATGCTAAAATTAAGAACTATATGCTCAGATGTAGCTCATATTACCCAAATTCCAATAGCTGGAAATCCAATGGAATATCTTTAAATCTAATCCTTTAAAGCCAGAGTATCGTGATATTCCTTTCCCAGATAAATCCAAGATACCTTATTTTGAGAAATACAATGGTTCAACAGATCCAGAAGTTCACATCAAGCATTTTACCACTCTTATGGTCATGCATGCAACTAACGATATGGTTCTTTGTTGTTTTTTCCCTACTACTCTATCCTATCAAGCTCTCAATTGGTTCGGAACCCTCCCAACCGGATCCATAACATCTTTTGCTCAACTTGGTAAGCAATTTTTGCAACATTTTGCAGGAAGCCGCACACAGAAGAAGCCACGCATTCATCTTCATAACATCCGACAGAGAAAGGATGAAACATTAGCTGCTTATCAGAAACGTTTCAATCATGAAACGCACCATGTCTACAATTGTATGAAAGCTACATACATTGAAGCTTTCATCAATGGCCTCCTACTGGCCGATACTCTTCCAAGCTCAACACATTACAGCCATAGCCCTCCAAGATCTCTTTGCCATGGATTCGAGCAGAAGAGTTAGAACATTCGAAGATGGAACTCAGATAGTTGGAAAAGGAAGAAGCTTTAAAGTCGGGTCCTCGTTTCAATCGTTGTAACAAAAACAAGAACAATTCTACTGGTTCTGCTTTCAGTTTTGGTTCTTATAAGCCTCCTCAGGATCGTGGTCTTTAGTCGCATCCTCAAAAAGCCCCTCAGCAGACCTAACCTTTTGCACAACCTTTGACTCCTCAAGATCCTCAACATCAGCATGACATTTCCACTCCATCTTCTGGACATGAATCTCAGCATTACCGGAACAATAACAACAACAGACGTTTCAACAACAATAATCAGAACAATAACAATTCAAGGCCACCAAGGTCCAGTCAATTTCGCAATCCCAACTTCACTCCACTGAACACTCCTTGATCTCTCATTCTGTAAAAAGTGGAAAGTTTGGGTATCCTTCGACCACCAAGACCCATGCTGCCTAACTCCGAACACCGAAATCCAGAACTTTATTGTCACTTTCACAAGGATATATGTCACACAGCAGACAAATGTTATTCTTTGAAGTGGGAACTAGAATCAGCCATCAAGCATGGTTCTTTAACTAAATATCTGCAACAACCATCGGCACCACCTACAGAACAACCTTCGGTTCAACCTAATTCAGCCCCAAGAGTAATTCATGTTATAGTTGGTGGTGTACCTTGCCTTTCTGCCTCTTCAAACAAACAACAGAAGGTATCTGACTCTTCTTGTCCTCTTAATGATGACATACCCTTGGTAGTGTCTTTTCAAGTAGGATCTTTTCTTGTCAAATGCATATTGATTGACGCCGGTAGTTCAACCAACATCCTTTATTACCAAGTCTTTCCACAAATGCAGCTTCTGTCCTCTGCCCTCACAACCAATAAAATCCCACTCATTAGTTTTTTTGGAACCACCACTTATAGCATGGGTACAATAAACTTGACTGTGGAATGGGGTACTAAATCAGACATCCAGCAATAAAGTCTCACATTCTTAGTACTTGATTGTCCTGCCGCATATAATATAATTCTTGGACGACCAGCTTTGAATGCTATGAAAGCACAAGTCTCTACGTTCACCAATGAGTTGATCGTCCCTTCTTCCTCAAGCCCTTAGTCCATTAAAAGTGATATTCAAACTGCCCAAACTTGTTATCAAGCTTCTTTAATTCCCTCCTCTAGTATCAGAACCACCTTTGGCTAAAGATGAAACAGCTAAAGCCGAAAGGATGAAAGTGTTTGACACTTTGGAAGAATTTCAAATCAATGCTGCTCATTCGGATCGAAAGGTTCAACTTAGTACCTCCCTTCCCACCAAACACAAATTTCAAATCCTTGATTTAATTTCAAAATTTGAACATATCTTTGCTTTGTCATCAACCGACCGAGGTTCGGTTCCTCGATCATTTTATGAATACCGCCTTAGCATTCCTCCGAAAACCAAGCTGATTGTTCAAAAAAGACGAATTTTACCTTCAGCCAAACAAGAAATATTGACGAAAGAAGTTCAAGGCCTTCTTTCAGCAGGCATCATTCATAGAGTTCAGTTTCCTTGATGGTTAGCAAATCAGGTTATTGTACCAAGAGCAGGTCTAAATATAGCTTGTTCTTTGCAGATCCAGAACCTCCTAAAAAAAACTGATTCCCAAGTTGTCGCTGGACAAATAAATGACGATTTTGATGCCAAAGAAATAAACATGAAGAAATATTTAAAGTTAGTTTCTTCTATATTTCCTCATTTTTCATACATTCGGGTTGAACACATTTCCTGAAAGCATAATACTGAAGTAAATTTTTTATCTAAACTTCATACAGGTGTGGCCATCGATGGTACATGGATCGAGCCCTTAACTCAAAAATCCATTGATTTGTCGATTTCTGTTAATAATGATCCATCATGGATGGATCCTATCATACTTTACATCAAGGATGATACACTTCGGGTAGATTCACTGTGGCAAGAGACATTCGGACATCTGCTTCTCGGTATATTCTTCTCAATAATTCTTTGTACCGCCGTCATTTTTTTTGGCCTTTACTTAAATGCATCACTTCAAACGAAGGTAATTATATCCTCCAAGAAGTACATGAAGGCATTTGTGGTGTACACATCGGTGCTTGCAGTTTGGCCCGCAAGGTCATGCGAGCAGGATATTTTTGGCCAACTTTAGAAGCGGATGCAATAGAACTTGTCCAAAGGTGTACTAGTTGCCTATTGCATGCCAACATTCATCATCTTCCAGCAGCAGAATTCCATTCCCTGAGCAATCCTATACCTTTCTACCAATGGGGTATGGATGTTGTCGGACCTTTTCCAAAAGCAGCAGGAAGTAAAGAATTTATTGTCGTTGCTATTGATCATTTTACCAAATGGGTTGAAGGACGTGCACTTGCTTCCATAACTGCCCGAAAGATCAATGATTTCATTTAGGATGAAGTGATCACAAGATTCGGTATTCCCAAAATTTTAATAACAGATAATGGAAAATAATTCAAAGCTCAAGAGTTCCATATTTTTTGGCAGGAGCTTCACGTAGACCATCGGTTTAACAAACCGAACCATCATTGAAGGCCTTTGAAAGCGGCTTGATAGTGTTAAAACGAAGTGGGTGGATGAATTGTCGAGTTTTCTATGGTCATACTGAACAAACTCTCATTCACACACTGAAGAAAGTCCATTCAGCCTATGTTTCGGCATCGATGCCTTACATCCGGTAGAGCTTGGGAGTTCTTCAATCCGTCTCGACATTTTTAAACCGAATGGAATAATCAAAAAATTGCTGAAAATTTAATTCTTTTGGAGCACCTTCGAAAAAATGCTGCATTTAGGAAAAATCACTACAAACTACAATTGGCAGCTTATAAGAACCGAAAGGTTAAACCTCCTCAAATAGCCATTGGTGATTTAGTCCTCCGGAGAAATGAAGTTAGTCGACAAGATCCTAACCGCAAATTGGATATTCCTTGGGAAGGTCCGTACATTATTTCTAAGGTAAATTAATTAATTACTTAATTAATTAATTACTTGAAGTCATTTATCAACCTTTCGGTTTAATACTTCATCAGCAATCACACATTTCATACTTCATCATTCGAATAAAAAACTTGAAATTCATTAAAATAGAACAATTAATTACAAAAAAAAAATCATATTTCAAATATTCAAAAATATTCAATAAGTTCCATATTGAGTAGACTATTACAGATATCAATCTTGAGTGTCCGGCTCCACACTTTCGTCTGCTTGGTTAGTTACTTCATCCTCTCCTCCTTCATCTTCAGACAGAGGTTCCATCAGTTCATCCAGATTGAATTCACCCCTATCCCAAGGATAAATGTTGGCTTCGGTAATTTGAACTATCTCTAGTAGTTTGAAGTTTGGTTCCACATCCTGTTGTATCCTTTGACACAGATATTTGAATGCTTCACCAGTTACCGGCTTACTTACATGCGTGAAGAGGTTGCCGCATCTTTCATCCTTCAGGAAGGCTTGCAGAACTGCTTTTTCAGTAGCAGCATTAATATGGCCATCTAGGGTTTCATACCTTTCGGCCACCAGTTTGGCCTCCACTTCCCATTTCATGCAAGCCTCCTCCTCTTTAATGGCTTTTTCTTTCACCTCTTCTATTTCTTTCTTTGCTGCCATAAGCTCACTCTTCAATTTTTCTATTTCAGCTTCGACCTTATCCTTGGCAATGTGAAGTGCACTCAATTCCTCTTTATTTTTCTCCCTCTCTGCCCGAAAGTTGCGATTCATCCGAAAGGAAGTAGCCAAACGTCGCACAGCTTCAGTGCCAAGAGCCATCGACTGTACATAATAATAAAAAAAATGAATGAATGTTAAATAACATTATCTTTTTCAATCTAAACGAAACTTAAATTTAGTATTTTCCTGATATCTTCGAACCATAAAGGATTGCACAACATAAAGAATTACTCATCTTCTCTGCATCTAATGGAGGAAAATAGTTGAAAAAGAACTCCTCTGCATTTTCAAGAGTATTGCAAGTATCCGTCATTTTCACCTTCTAATTTGGTTGGAAGATTTCTTCTCTGACCCTTCTTCTACCCCTTTAGTGGTCGCCTTTCTCTTTCGGCTGTTTCCTTCAGCCAGTTCTTTTCCTTTACGCCTCTGTTGTTGTAAAGTTTGTTGATCCTTCGGTCCAACTTGTACATCATCTGTTTCTTCAACATCAAGTTGTACAATTGGCGGATCAACAGCAAGAGCTTCCGGCACAGCAGTGGTAAGAGTAGCCATCAGCCTTTGAACTATACAAAAAATATAAACTTATTAACATAAGTATTCATCCGATAGTAATTCAATTCTCATTTACTACAATTATCAAACCTGCTGCGTAAACAACCCCTTTCTTTCGACTAGTAGATGATCCTCCAGTAACCATCCTAGCAACTAAACTTTTCCCTGCAAACAACATTCGGTACATCAGTGAGTATTCATAATACAAATTCTAAATTATTAATGATCATACAAATTTTAAACACCTACTTAGAAACCAAATATCCAATCTGAACCCAGAATATTCCATCAAATCTCTCGGCCAGTCTGCGCCGATAACTAAGTCAAAATAAAACTTATTTTATTTTTCTTCTTCTTGCAAGTACCCTCTGGCAACTCTTGGTAACTCACTACATAAATTCTTACTAGTATTCCAATTTACACACATGTCGGAGTCTCTAATTACTGCATTCTTGACATAAAAAAATTCATTCTTCCATGAATTGATGCTAGATGGCCCAGTTATTGCTGGACGAGCACCTCTCCGAGTAATATAGAAGAACCCTGTACCTTCTATAGTCTTATGTTTTTGTCCTAAATAAAATAGCCTCCTGCATAATTCTCAACTAACTTGACACCCAAAAGCTCAGCATGCCATCAAAAACCCTACTGTAGCACGAATCACATTCGCTAACTGACCGAATTGAATGTTGTAATAGATGCAGATATCTTCAAAGATAGGATGCATCGGGAATCGTAATCCTGCCCTTAAGTGCGCCACATAAGTAGTTACGGCTCCTTTCAGTGGGGTATGTATCCTACCTTTTGCACCAGAACATATTGTCCGATAACCCACCAAAAATTTATAATATTCACGTATACTATCTAACATAGTACACGCAGACACTTGGGTCCTATACGGAGGCACCTCTGGGTTTTGTCCTTCGTCTATAGCCAATTTTCTTGGAGCACTCTTCGTCCTAGGACATCTCACTAGTAGTGGTTTCCGATAACTAGTACCTTCGGCTACGACATTTTCTTCTACATAAGGAAAGTCAAAATCAATCCCTTGACTCCTATACTAGATGCATAAAAATTCCCCATTTTCTTTTATTAGCCCCAGTCTTTCTACTTCAGCTTCTATACTCGGTACTTCACTTTCGAATGTACCTATGATCTCATGTGCAGATGCCATATCTATCCTATTGTCTTAATATATTATTTCACTCTAAAAATATAAACTTTTTAGACGAAAGTAGAAGCTAAAAGTTTACCTGAAAATTTACGAGGAGCCATTATCAGATCAGGTTTAAAAGCAGATGATAACACAAAAATCACACACAAGGAACTACAAACACAATTAAACAAGTTCCCGTCATTAGTCATTTTTACAGATATTACAGTAACATCTTTCTGTGTATTCATATTCTTCATTTTTTACGAACTTTTATCAAACATAAGTTATACAAATGGGTTATTTATCATCAATATCAGCCTTATTTTCAACCTAGATATTCTTCATTTTTAAGCATAAACATATGCTATACATTCAAAATTTCTACGAATAGAAATAAATACAAAAAAAAAAAAAAAAAAAAAAACTCACCGATGATTGCCTTCACAACAACAAGCAGACCAACTTCTGATATTTTCAGAACCTTCAACTTCAACCGCTAACCCAACACTCACACAAGAACATTAGTAACAAGAGCAATTGCAGCAGTGATAAATTGCCAAGCAAACAAAATGCAGAGAGAGTTTTTGCAAAAAATTATTCAAACGTATTTCATAAAAATGACATTTTTTTTTTTATTTTTTTAGGTTGTCTATTCGACAAATTTCTCTCTCTTATTTAATGCTTTGCAGCTTTTGATATCTTTTCAATTATTCTTTTATTGCTTTGAGGTGCCACATCACAATACGACCCTTGATATCCGTAATAAAGCTGTGCCTTTCTGATTTCAACTGACAGTTGTTTACGTCATAAAGTTTCATTGCTCACCAAAAGCCCTTTTTAACTGGATGTAGATTTACCGAATCTTACTTCCAGATATCTTTCAAATTTCGCATATATTAACCTTTCGGTAGTTCTGCCAAATGCAAAAAAAAAAAGGGGGGGCTTGTGGTGTATATAGGCATAAATATATAATTATTTATGTCTAATTATTTGTCTAATTGACTTTCTTGCCCTTAAGAGGTTTCACATTGGGATTATCTAAATCCCACATTGGAAAACTACTAAATTATTTGGAGATCTTGTCTCCTATATAAACAATTAATATCTCCAGAAAATGTAAGTGCATTTTAATCCCTTTGCTTTGGAGTTTGATCTAGTTATTGAGTAGACTACTAACTTAACCATCGGAGCTTTGGATAAACCCATTTCCCCCGTCTTTTGCATGTACTTTACCGAAGTTTCTTTTAGGAAGACCATTCGGCCAGATCATACTTGGGATACAAGACCATCCGGCTACATCAATCAAAAACCCAAAATAACACCGTCAGTTTTGCTTCTGTACTCTTTGATTCTTCTTCTTCCCAAGAGTTTTGTTTCGTGTCCCCTTTTGGGAGAATAAGAACATTCTGTTTATGTTATTATGCTCTAACAAAGAAACATAGGTGCCGCTATTAGCCATACTCTTAACTTGAATCATTACAGCTTGGTCCACTTCTGGGTACTTGGCTTCATACATCAGACACTCGAGATTCAGCATGTTCATCGACATGGCTACTCCCTGTTACCTTCGTCTGTGCCTTGGTTTGGGTGAAAGACAGAATTTAGGGTTTCTCTGATTGGAAATTTTAAATGGGGTTGGAGGAGGGAGAAGAGGGAGAAACGAGCGGGGAAGGAAAGAGAGGAGGGAAAACTGAAAGAAAATGAAAAGAAAGAATATGGAGAACTGGGGTTGTCTTAAAAAGGAATAGTTTAAACGCATCTCTCCAGTTAAAAAATGTTATTGCCGACCTACCCATACCCAACCCGATCTGTTTGTATGTTGGGTTTGGGCCGAATTTCCAAAAAAAAACTTTAATGGGCCAAAAGCGGCGGCCTGACCACCGTTTCTGATTGGATTGAATCGTCATTTTTCACCCAAAAATTAAGAAAATAAATAAATAAAATGTGTCGCCTTTTTTAACAAAAAAAAAAGGTAAAAAACGACGGCCCGATTGCCATTTCTGGTTGGATTGGGCCGCCTTTTTTGTTAAATATATATATATAATTTAGTGTTTAGGTATTTTAGGATTTAGAGTTAAGGTATATTTTAATATATAAATTATTTTTAAACACTTAAATAATGCAATAATCATTACATATTTAATTTGATAGTAATAATCAAAAAAATTTAATCATTTCATATATAAAGGTATAACATTTCATTAATGTAAGTTATGATGTATATATCTATATGTATTATATAAGGAGCGTCGTATTATATATATTAAATAATTAATTCGACTGTTGGATATAACCATATATATATATAAAATATTCATATTGACAAAATTTTATTTTAATTGGATATTATTTCATGTGTCATCCATTTATATTTCTATATTTAATACCAAAATTTACACTTTTTTTTTTATTTTACAAAAATCAAAATTTTAATCTACCCGTTAAATTTGTTAAACATATAATAAAAACTAAACCTAGAAAATTTGAAGCCAATATGACATTATTTCATATGTCATCCATCTACTTTTGTAATTTTTATATCGTATTTTTTTATTTTATAAAAATCAAACATTTAATCCAACCGTTTGATTTATTAGAAATATATTAAAAATAAAATCTACAAAATTTGAAGCCAATCTGATTCTATTTCATGTGTCATCCATCTACTTTTGTAATTTAAATATCAAAATATATACTTTTTTTTTAATTTTATAAAAATAAAACATTTAATCCAACCGTTAGATTTATTAAAAATATATTAAAATAAACTTTACAAAATTTGAAGCCAATCCAATACTATTTCATATGCCATCCATCTATTTTCGTAATTTTAATATCAAAATATACACATTTTTTTTATTTTATAAAAATTAAAAATTTAATCCAACCGTTAGATTTATTACAAATTTATTGAAAATAAAATATACAACATTTGAAGCCAATATGATATTATATGAATATTGATCGAAGTTATAAATTCGTATTTTGAGCAAAACCCACGCTTTGTAATCACCGTATTCATTCAAATGAGGCATTGTATTTGCCTAACCTAATATGACACTTATAAAACCGTCGTATTTGGTCACTAAGACCTTTACTTTTTCTTGCTAGTTGCTGATTAACCAACAAAAGGACAGGTTGTATTGGAACTTTTGCTTGAACTTGCAAATGGAAGGGATGAAGATGGTGCTGACTCTTCCACAGGGACTCCGGCCAATCTTCTACTCATTCGCATGAAATGTCTTCAAACTTCTTCCTTTTTAGCCTTCTGGAGTATGACTTTTCCTTGTTCTAAGCTTTAGCTTGGTGAGAATATTTAGTGGATAAAAATTCTGCTAGAGATGAAGAGAGAGAGGACCAAAAAGAAGGAGAGTGGCTGGACACTAAGAGTTTTTCCTAGGGTTCAATTCATTTTAAGATAATTGCTTTTAGGTATATTCTTCCCGTAAGAATATATAGGAAACTAGAAAATTAGCTATCTTATCTAAAAAGAAAATCGAAACTTAGTTGGATACAACCTCAACATTTTTGGCCAGTCAAGGTGTAAAGCCCGACCATTTTTCTTATTAGTAAGGGCAATTTTGGAAGTCTTTTATATTTTGTATAATTAGGGTTTGGAGCTTATTCTTTTGTTACTAGGGTTTTGACATTTAGAAAGGGGCCCTCACTACGTTCTTGTTCTAGAAGGCGGCCAATCATCAGAAGCAATCGGGGAGAACCCAATTGACGATCCTTAGTAAGGTGAGTAATCCCTCTATTCCTCTAGGCATGAATGTGATGTTTAAGATTTTTAGGCAAAACCTTAGTCAATTTCATGATATGTAGGTTGAGATTTGGAGCTTGAATAAAGATTTTGAATTCTTTGTTTGGGGATCTTAGAGGTGAGTAAATAGTTTCCTCAATTTTCTTTCTTCAACTCAGTTTATTCTCGAAAGAATTTCCTTTTTTTTTTTTCTTTTGTCAAATACGGTAGATCCGTAGAACAAAAAGGGGGAAAACAAAAATGATAAATTTGATTCTTGGTTGCTATATATATATATAATACTGTTTCCCATATATGTACGCAATCGTATGCGTAGAGCTTGTTAAACATTCCCCTTTTCTCTTTTATTTATTTTGTTAACATTCAGTTTATCCTCCTTAATTCTTTTCGTTG
>JAXGGT010017597.1:0-17196 GCA_035583425.1 Marsdenia floribunda
TGCTTGAGCCTACCTTAAAAGAATTTGAATTTGACATTGTGATATCTGTTTGTTTGCTAAGTTTGTTAAAGGGAAGTTTAGTTTGATTTGTTGATTGATATTTTCAAATGATTCCTTTTTTTATATTTTGAAATTACTCTTTTTCAATTTTGATTTTCGAATGTTTTGAAAAACAAGGAGATTAGATATTCTGTTTATTCACTGGGCTTTCTAGCTCACCCCCCTCCCTTTGCTTCTCCCTCTTTTGCAGATTCTGGTGATGATTCGTAAGAGAATAAGTGGGGACTTCAATTCACGTAATTAGATCATAATTTTATTTCGGGATTATACCCCCTAAATTTGTTCTAGAATTTCTTTGAGAAATTATTGTATTGATATTATTTTTGGCATTTATTATATTAAGGATTTAGATTTCTTTCGTTTCATATTGGGGCCTAAATTTTTGATTTAGTTAAGAGAAAGACCTTGTGCTCTTGGGGGAAACCTCAAGGGTACGGTCGTGCCATGTCCCGGTTTCAGAGCGTGACACCCTCCTATTTTATACTCCAAACTCATCACCCCCTTAATTTTTTTTTTTGATCTTTGCTTCCTCAATAGCTTAGGTTGCCATTCTCAGTCTCTGTGGATGAATCTGAGTGTGTTGCTGTCTAAATTGTGAGTAAAATACATGGACAAGTTAGTTTTTTTTTTTTTTTTTTAAATCTTTTATGGTTTTTTTTTTCCTTCAAAACCTTTCTCGAAGGAAAATTCCTAATATTTTGTTTGTTTGTATTGTTCTTGAAACATGGTTATTATCTGTCATTTTTTTAAATTTTCTATTTGTTTTGTATATATATATTCTATATATTTTGCTAAAATTTTTTTTTGACACTACTATTCATATAATTTATTTTTGAAACCCATCTCCTTTCACACCTTTTTTTTTTTTTTTTTTTTTTATAGTTCTCCTTTCACACCTTCTAGTTCCCTTCAGATATATATATATATATATATATATATATATATTTGTATTCGGAATCATAAAGCTTAAGCAATGTCATTGATATATATTTATTTCATATATATATAATTTTTACTTTATATATTAAAAGTATCTCCCATTGTATCCTTTGTATTAAGGAAAAACAATTGTTTACCTTTAACTTGGTAGAAAATATGCTAAGGGACCAATTTGTAGACTGAAAAATTGATTGCAAGTAAAAATAAATCTAAAAACAAAATATGAGATCAATTGTTAATAAATAATTTTAGGACTAAATTTTTGGATATGTAATGTGAATTCTAATTTGAGTTACAATTAGTACCACTTCATTTATGAGCTACAATTTAGAACACTTCATTTGAATACATCCTTTTATATAAAGAACGAACGGATGTCTATGATATCATCTGATAAATAAAATATTATTATAAAAAATGGTTGCCACTTTTATAAAGAGTCTTCTATAGGTCTATATAAAGGAGGTCTTCCAATTATTTTCGATGTCACATCAAAATATCAAATCAAAGGAGTTAAGAAGCTTCTTTTATATTTGTGCTTCCCCTCCACTCTACTCCATACTTGTTTTCGTTTCTTTGAGCTTAATTTTTCTATCAGTATCTGTAGGGTCGTTTATATTAATTATAGTATTGAAACAAATGTTGGTTCATTGAACTTACTACTGCAGTGCTTTTTTAGTAAGTATGCTCGTTTTACCGAAGGGAAATAGATGCCTGGAAGCTCTAAGCACCAAGGAGGGGGGAAGTCTATCTTAAGGGAATAGTACTAAGCACTAGACTCGATCAGTTGATTTAAAAGTTGGTATTCTTATTTCAATCTAAAGTAAGTTTGATTTTCTATTTCTACACATCAAGTAAGTGTTCTATTTTATTTTACAAGTTATGAATGTGAGTATCTTAGAGTTATATTACTTTTATTATCATTAATAGTTGGGTTAATGGCATAAAATTACCTTAAATAATATATATTAAATATATATTGTTAATATATTATATTAATATATGGTTATAGTGAAATATGTCATGTATAAATATTATTTTAGATGTTAAGATTATTGTAATTAGGTAATCATTATTTTTTATTAATATTTCCAACAATGTTAAGACAGATTTTCAAATATGTTATACCATCCTTCTATGCATATGAATAACTTAGTATAAAATTATAATATAGTATGGTCATATACTATTATAATGTCATATGCATAAGATTGCTTAATTAGAATATCATAAATTAAGCGTATTTGTGAACAAGATATTAATTATATGGTGAACCATAATATTATTATATTTTTGACATATCATATATATTAAGCACATACTATATGATAGTTCATCATTATGGATGTTGTTATATAAGCTTATATGAGTTATATAAATATGTTAATATGCATACCAATATATTAATATGTAAGCATTATTATGATGCAAGGTTGATATTTTCATCTACTTAAGAGGCAAGTTGTTATGCATAAATAGTTTTTATGATTATATCATATTATTGGATAATTGGTACAATATACTGGTTATTATGTATCATATATATCTATATATATCTATTATATATAAAATTGTAAGGATTTCAAGTTATTTTTTTCTTCAATGGCAATGTTTTTTTTTTTTTTTTTTTTTTTTTAACATTTTGGATTTCATTTTTTTTTTTTTTTAATTTTAACTTTTGTAACTTTGTATCTTCATATTCTCTAATTTTATCAAATTCGTATGATTTCATAGTTTATTAATTTTTCTTTTAATTATTTTTTTCATATATACACTTTATATTAGTTGTATTAATATAAATATATTTTTAATTTTAACTTTTGTAACATTGTATCTTCATCTTCCAAAGTTTATATTTGTATGACTTTATAGTTTATTAATTTTTCTATTAAATATTTATATATGCAATTTATATTAGATGTATTAATATGTATATATATACACTCTTTCTCTATTTTTCTTCTTTCGTACACGAGATTTAAATTTTATTCTCACTAAAATTAGTCCTTTTGAAAATTGTTATGTCATTTTATTATTTTAGTTTTTTCTTTTTGTCTTTTATTTTTTCTTCTATTTTTTTTTTTATGCTTTTTAACATATTGTCCCTATCTTTCAAATTATCCAATCGAATAAAATCTTATTCAATCTCTAGCCAAAGATAAAATATCATTATAAAAATTAAAATTTCATAAATAAATATTTTTGTCATTAATATTTTAGTTTAGGTACTGTATTTTTTTTTAAAAAAAATATACCTTGAATTATTTTTATTTAAAATATTAATATATCATATTATTAATCAGAAGTAATTGAAACTTTTGATATACATATTTAGATTAAATTTACCCCTAAAAAATAATAAAATTTGCATTTAAAAGTATAAAGTTTATAATAACTCTATGAATTAATTTTAAAAGATCAATTAATAAATTTAAACCAATCTTTAATTTTATATTATAAATTGAAAAAGATAGAATTTAATATATTTTTCTTTTTACCTATTATAGATATATATACTTATTACATATGCTAATATTATTCAATTTATATGTAGATTTGTTATATATTGTGAATATTATTTTTGTGTATTATAATATTTTTATAAAATTTTAAAAATTTTAAAATAATTACAATATATACTTAATTATTTATAAAAATAAAATTTATAAAGAAAAATAACGGAATAAATTAAATACATAAAAATACTAACATAATAATAATAATCTACAATAAATCAAAAAATTAAAATAAAACATTATAACATATACATTCCGCACTAAGGGTGGGATGTTTATCTAGTAAATATATATATTATATTGGTTGAATTTTCAAATTATACTACCTAATAAGTATATATAAATATATATATATATATATATATATATATATATATTAGTTTGTTTATAAGGTATAATAAGGAAAGATACTGTTATAAATAGTGTTATTATATAAATGGTATCATATACAACTAGTGATATCATAATATATTCTGAACATACTTATATGGTTAGTTAAGCATGTGTAATAATTAACTTGAATAATGTATTTTTACAACAAACATTATAAAAGTTGGTATAAATATGGTTATATGATTAAGGTTTCTCATAAGTGTCATAAAAATGTATATGTTATTTGATATATCTTCAACTATGTTGTAAGGGTGTTCTATTTTTTGTGAGCAACTTATTCTGACTTGTATACTAAGAGAGGACAACTGAGCAATTAAATATCATAACTAGTGTTATCCTCTAGTCTTGATAATCATAGATTATTTGTTTACTTGCTTGAGTATTAGTATTTAATATGATGGACATGTTTTGGCACCATTGAAAGGATTAATGAATATGATACTATTACCAAAATAAGAAAAATTATACATGTCTAATTACTGTTAAAACAAAATTTATAAGAGTATTTTTTATTTTGATTACTAGAAAGGTCTACTACTCCTTCATGTTTAATTTAAATTGTTACATGTGATTTAAAATTTATATATGCATGAGGAATAAAGAAGTATTTTATTATCTTAATTGATGATTGCATAGTTACTATCAAGTCTATCTTCTTAGAAATAAAAATGAAGTTCTAAAAATTTGTATGCATTACATGAATAAAGTTGAAACTTAACTTAGAAAGGAAAATTGATAACTTATGAAAAGTGATGGAGAAGGTTAAAATATGAATTCCCTTAAAAAATATACGTTCTCAATGTGGAGTAGTTAATCAATCACATCTACTTATACACGAGTGTAAAGAAATAAAAGGATCATTTATCAAAGGATAAGATTAATTAAATGTTAATAAATAAAAACTTACCTCATGACTTGTGGGGGAAGTAATGTTAAGCAAATTGAGTCTCATCTAATAATATGGGTGAGACCTCTATGAAATGTAAGGAAACATTTAGAGCCACTTTTAATTATTTAAAAGTGTAGTGATATCTTCCTAAAATGATTGTAAATCCCTAGATCTAAAGATGTGAAAATTGGTGAAATATTTATGTGTGTATGTATTTTCAAAAGTTATACAATGTGCATAATAGAGTTAAGAAAAACACAATGTTAAACATATTTTTCCTTAGAGAAATGGAAGAAAATAAAGTTTTTCCAAATCCTACTATTGTCACTTATATGACTATTTTTGAGTTTCGAATGTTCAAGGGAGCTATGAACTAGTAGTATTGAATCACAAAAAGGCTATATATATATTGAGATAGAGTCTATCTTACAAAATCATACATATAATATTATTGCTCTACCTTTTGGTCAAGTGGATATCTAAGAAAAAGAAGCAAAATGCCTTCATTATGTTTTGCAGAATATTAAAATGTGGCAAAAGCAAAGTTATTTCTTTGATGATATAAAGTATTATAGATTTGTTAACAAAAGATTTGCTTATGCATTTGAATCATTGATGGGAATGAATTTAAAGCTTATATTAAAATTTGTCATAGGGGAAATCCCAACCTAGTTTACTCGGGGATCCCAAGATCTAGGTTCAATTGGACGACGAAATTATGATGACTTCCAAAATTACTAAGGAGTTTATCTCCTATCCATAAATAAGGTGAGTAGAGTGACAAGTTGTGATTCAGGATAAGAAGTGCTTTTAATAATTCCTATATTTTGAATGAGTCAGATGAGTATGATGAGATACTATAAAAAAGAATTACCTATGTGAATGCAATTGTGGCTAGTTCAAAGATAACTAATAGGCTAAGTTATCTAACCATTCATGAAACCATGCGGTGTCAAGGGCTAAAATGGACACGACAATAAGAACCATATTTGTTAGAAAGGAATTGTATGTTTGTAATTGTCTTGGAATACATTTAAAGCTGAAAAGTTCAAGGCATCACATCCACTCGTTAGCGAGTATATTTGATTGTAATACACTAGAAAAGGTTCAAAGCCAAAAGCTACCTATTTCAATGCAGTTACTTTCATTATAATATTATAAGCCTTCATTCTTCAAATGTGTTGGTGAAACAAATTGTTATAGATCAAATTGTAATTCACGTGGGGGATTGTTGGATATTTAATATGAATTCCAATTTGAGTTGCAATTTGCAACTCTTCATTTCTGAGCTACAATTTGGAAATCTTCGTTTGGATACTTCCTTTCATATGAAGAATGGATGTCTATGATACCATTTGATAAATAAGATATTATTATCAAAGATGGTTGCAAATTTTATGAAGAGTCTTCTATAGGTCTATATAAAGGAGTCTTCCAACTATTTTCGATGTCACATAAAAAAAATCAGATCAAAAGAGATTGGAAGCTTCTTTTATATTCGTGTTTTCTCTCTACTCTACTCCATACTCTTTTTCATTTCTTTGAGCTTATTTTTCCTACTATTATCTTTAGGGTCATTTATATTCATTATAGTATTGAAACCAATGTTGGCTTGTTGAATTTACTGTTGTTGTGCTTCTTTAGTAAGAATAACCATTTTACCTTGGGAGGTAGATGCCTGGAAGCTCTAAGAACCAAGGAGAGAGACAAAATCTATCTTAAGGAAATAGTACTAAACACTAGATTTGATTAGTTGTTTCTAAAGTTGATATCCTTATTTTAATATCAAGTAAGTTCGGTTTTTTATTTCTACACATCAAGTAAGTTTTCTATTTTATTTTACAAGTTATGAATGTGAGTATCTCGTGGTTATATTATTTTTATTATCATTATTAGTTGGGTTAATGGTACAAAAAGCAATGTTTATATCCATTTAGTAACCAATATGATAAGCAATTGATACTAGAAATGGGACAACCGCGGTCATTGTGCACACTATATCATAAAAGATTTCCTAAATTGGGAAATCACTAATGGTCCACATGATAGTAGCACACAACCGAAACATTTTCTTCTTCTTCGCATCATAGGTGACAACACTAACATCCCACAATTCTTTTAACTCTCTTCAATAACAGTTACAAGAAGACATCAATCTTATTCCTTAAACTCTTAGAAATATCTATAAGAGTTGATAGGATGAAATATAGTTGCTTTATACTCAACTGCAGTGGAAAATTGTACGATATGAATACAACGAGTCAACTACTATATGGAATATTCATGTTTGAAAATGAGCTAAAACCATCTGATGCTAATCCTAACTGTATGTTTCGACTATCACTACTAAAAGTTGTATAAGTCTCATCAAAGGCTTTCCAAGCTTTTGAGTTAGTTAGATGTCTACAAAAACCATCTTTCACACATTTTTTTTTTTTTTCATGCCATCACAAAAGTTTAGCTATTTTCTGAGACATGAATAACCTCATCAACCTTGGAGCCAATTGAAAGTATCTCATATGCTTCCTCACAATTGCATTCCCCTCTTTCTTATGTCTTAGTTCATGGCAAACTTTACAACAAGTAAAACTTTCATCTACCCCTTATTGAGCATGCAATTGTTGGGACATGCATCCAATACTTTACACGCCATTTGCAATAATTTTGTCACTTTCAATGCCACGTAGTTATTATTTAGAATCTTAGCATCAATGTCACCAAAAGTCTATGTAATTAGCTTCAATAATATGTCCACTGATTTGTTCGATCATCTTTAAGTACCTTTAAGTGCAACAATCTTATAATGAATGAAATGAATGTAAATTTTTTACATTCCAGACACAAATCCACATTAGCCTCCTCCAATAATTTCAATATCTCCTTTAAATCTTCTGGCTCATTGCTCTCATTTCCAAGATCATTTATACCACAAAATCATGAATCATTCCTACCGTATCATCTCCTTCAACAACTAGCTCAAACCCATCTCCCCCACTACTTTCACCTTCCTTTGGTATAAAAATCTATCCATGGAGTGTCCAATTCTTATACCATTTCATAAATCCCTCACATCTGACAATGTCATTTTGATTCTAATTGGGATAGAAAATAATGATTTTACCACCTTACACAAAGGCAATGAATTTTAGCCCCATCTTCTTTGTTTCTCAATGCAAATTCAATAAATGAATCTAAACCATTGTTGTATGCCAAACTAAAATGGTTATTCGATTTGATCCACGATCAGTCCAAAATCTACGTTTGAGTATAATAAACACAAGATTTAGCTTCATGATAAAGAAGGGTTTGAAACCATAAACCCTTATAGGAAATCTAACTTTATAACTTAAGTCAAAAATCATAAACTAAATTTTAAATTAACTAAGATTAAAAATATGCTTAAAATGAAATTTACGTCTTAAGTCCATAATTAATTCTTAGGTTTGTTTTATACCTTTTTAACTTTTCTCAACTATTTCTTGTCTGCATACAAGTGCGATATACGTGTCGATATTTCTATGACATTCACTCTTGGTATGATAAACGTTATAAATAATGGTCTTACAGCTGTCTGTACTTTTATCAAAATGAGGATGAACATGGTAGAAATATCTATCTATATAGTGCATCATATACGGTCAAGAATTAGTACAGGGAAATTAAAATGTAAAAATCAAGCCTATGTATATCTTATTAACTTAGGACTTAAAATGCAATCTAAACAAATTTTTAATCTTAGAGAATGTAAAGTTAGTTTTCAACTAAAGACTTAAAGCAATGTTTCAACTTTAGTTTAAAGTTCAAACTAAATAATAGTTATGAGCTATCGGTTTATGCTTTAATTGAAACTCTAAGATTAAGTTATTTAGTTTTTTAAATCTCTTTTCAGTTTCAAGTTTATTCTGATTGGAAATATCTAACTTCAAACTAATTTTAAAATGAACATTAATTCAAAAGTCATAAACTAACTTTTAAATTAACTTTAAAACTATATTATCAAAAAAAAAAAAAAAAAATTTAAAACTATGTTTAAAATGATCTTTAAGTCTTAAGTCCATAACTACTACTTTTGTTTTGTTTTTTAATACCTTTTGACTTTTCTCAATTATTTCTTGTCTGCATATGACTGAATTATACGTGTAGATACTTCTATCACATCTACTCTCCTTATGATAAAAGTTGTAAACAACGATTAACCGTTGTATGTACTTTTATCAAAATGAGAGTGGACGTAATAGAATTATCTATAGTATAATGCATCATGTAAACGTAAAATCCAAGCCTCTGTATTGCTTATTAACTTAGGACTTAAAATTCAATCTAAACAAAGTTTTAATCTTAGAGAATTTAAATTTAGTTTTCAACTTAGCACCTAAGGCTATGTTTCAACATTAGTTTAAGGTTCAAATTAAATAATAGTTAAGAGTTATTGGTTTATGTTTTAGTTAAAACTTTGAGATTAAGTTATTGTCTTAATCTATTTTTAGTTTAGGATTTTAATTTAGTTTTAACCTTTTTTTTTATATAATTTTATTAATTGTTCAATTCTAGTTGGTTTTAAAATTTGTTAGGACTTAACTTGGTTTTTTTAAATTAATATTAAACTTCATCAAGTTAACTTATGTAAACAAAATTCATTAAGTTAGAAATTAATAAAAATTTTAGTAGAGTTTCATTAAAAAATGGTTGTTTCTAGGTGTCATGAGGTGTCTATCCTAGCACGCTCAGGCTGAAACACACAATTCAAAATCTCTCGGACGTTGCGGGAAGAAGGCAATAATAATCAATACAAGTAATTACGGGCAAAAACACCCAACCTTTCACTATATTACAAATAGAAAAGGATACAAGTAACAAATGTGAGTACCTACGAACAGAGGTCACTCGAGCTAACACCCCTAGCCCAGATAGGTAGAGGAACAAACACACAGCTAGTCTACCTATCTATGCCTACACGCCTTTTCTCTCTCTAGAACTACACTCTAGAGCTTCTCTCTCTAATTACACTAGAGACTGAATATTTTTGGATCTATGAATGAATACAATAAATGAGCTCTCCCCTTATATAGAGAAGAGATGATTTCACTGATGGTCGAGATTGTGACACATGAATGGAGATCCTCAAGGCCCGCAACCCAAGCCCGCAAGACTTCTTTGATCCACTAGGTCAAGATACCAATTCTTCATCTTCTAGGACTCTTTGGAACCTTCTAGAACCTTCCAATTTGACACCCCTAGCCCAGATAGGAACAAACACACAACTAGTCTACCTATCTATGCCTACTAGAACTGCAATCTAGAGCTTCTCTTTCTAACTACACTAGAGACTGAATATTTCTAGATCTATGAATGAATACAATAAATGAGCTCTCCCCTTATATAAGAAGAGATGATCTCACTGATGGCCGAGATTGTAACACATGTACGGAGATCCTCAAGGCCCGCAACCCAAGCCCGCAAGACTTCTTTAATCCACTAGGTCAAGAGACCAAGTCTTCATCTTCTAGGACTCTCTGGAACCTTCTAGAACCTTCCAAGTTGACCTTGTCTTCTAGCTGAATCGCTTACCTGACTTGACCATGGCCTATGCTAGTCTACACTACTGCACGACCACGGCTAACCCACATGAACCATCATGTTATCGAACCATCTGAGTCCACCAACTTAGTCCATCTATCAAACTATTGAACTAATGTGTGTCACTCTGGTCTGACACACTCTAAAGGCAAGGTACACAACCAAAGCATGCCATGCATACACAAGCATGGTCATGTCATGCACTATTTGAGCCACCCCAACACATTGGTCTCAAACATCTAAGTCTGTCTTCCATAGATGTCCCCAACACCTATGGCATGTCTCAGGCACACGAACAATATATGTGCATAGACGACAAATCCTTGCCTTTGTGCATGCCTATGCCCGAGAAAAAGGGTATCACAAACCTCCCCCACTTGAAGATGTCAATGTCCTCGTCGACCTCTGCTTCCTCCAATACTCAGCAATCTCATTTTCAAATTGCCAAAAAGTGACATCTCTCTCCCACATAGCATCAAGCTCAAGTTCGCCCTTCTAATGCACAAGGAAATTTGTCATCCGATTCTTCTTACTCTACCCCATTGTCCTATGGTCCAGGATCTTGTCTACCAGTTTGTCAAACTACTTCTGAATCACCGGTGGTCCTCGCCTGGCCTGTTGCCTCGAAGCTTCCAATTCATCCTTGTTAAACTTTTTCATAAAGCTAACATGAAACGTGGGATGAATCTTCAACCTATCAGGTAGCTTGAGTCTATATGCTACTTTGCCAACTCTCTTCACAACCTCAAAAGGTCCATCAAATTGAGGAATCAGTCCACGATGAACAGCCTTACTACTGATCTTCTTCCAAATTTGAGGAGTCAACTTCAACAACACTAAGTCACCAACCTCAAATTCCACATCACGCTTATGCTAATCCACATATTTCATCATCCTCTACCGTGCCAAAGCCAAACTATCACGTGCTTCAACAATCAACTCCTATTTTGCCCTTACAAATCTGTGAGCCGTTGGACAAGCTCCATTATTTGGCACCACCAATACTAAATCTTGTGGGGTAGTAGGCTGCTATCTAGTAACGGTTCAAATTCCGCAGTTGTTGTTAAACCGGTCAAGATTAAATTAAAATGGAAAGCAATATAGTGTTCACTAGGTCATCTCCCAAGGAAGCCCCAATCGTTAAATCAAAATTAAGAAATCACTAATCTCAATTAAAGTTGAAAAGGGGGGTTTTTATGTTTAACGAAAATTAAAAAAATAAAAATAAATAACAAGATGAAATAGAATGCAAATCAATAATGAGAAAATGTAATCAGTCCAGGGTTGATGCTCCAATTTAATTCTTCCTCGTTCCTCCTAATATTCTTGAATTGAAATTCTAATCCCTTGATTGAATTGTAATTTGGAATCCCAAATCAGATCCGATCACCTACTAACAACCTGTTAGAATTCAATTAAGCATTAATAGGTTTCCTAGACAATCATCTAATCCATCAACTCATGCTTATTCTAAGACCCGTGAACATCAAGGTAATTCATGAATCCATAAAAAATCCAGATTTAAAAGTAATTAGATAGAGATAATCATGAAGTTTCAGTTAACAATCACCAACAAAACTAAGTTCAATCTCAAAAATTAAACCCAATGAATAATCATTCAATTTCATAAACAAACGCAATCAAATCTGAAAATCATAATACAACCTGAAATAAATGATGTTCTGGAACTTTGAATCGCCCTAGGAGCATTTCCCCTAAACCAATTACAAGGTGTTTAAGCTGTCATTACAAAATCTCGTAATGCCTCTATGATTTCTCGAAAATATCTCTCTATAATTTTTGAAGTCTCGCCTCTCTTCTCTCTCCTTTTTGATTTTTGAACCTCTCTCTAATCCGGTTTTTTTTCTTTTTAATCCGCCTCGCCTTTATCTTCTTAGTGTTTTCTCTCTTTTCTTTCTTGGACTTCAAAGCCCCTTCAATCTAGGCCGCCTATCTTGCATATTGGGCTTCATAAAACTATAACATGAGGTCCGCCAAGTCATTTGGACTTGGGCCTGAAATCGAATAAAAATATAATTAGAAACCCAACAATTTAATATCATACCATTAAAGCATAATAATCCAAATAACAAATAAAAGTCCTAATAATGGTAGAGAGATGTATTAAATACTAAGCATAAAGGGTCCAAAATCTATAAATCTATATGTTATCACTATCCATACACCAACTCGAACGGACTCATCTTCGTCGCTAAGGATTTATGCAAATTATAGCAAAACTGCGCTGAGTCTAGAAGTGATACCCAGTTCTTTTGACTCGTTGTGACATAATGTCTCAAGTATTCCTCTACCAATGCATTGATCCTCTCTGTTTGCCCATTGGTTTGAGGATGGTTTGCTATAGAAAACTTTAGTTTGGTTCCTAACAATCCGAACAATGCAACTCAAAACCTACTAGTAAATCTGGCATCTCGATCCCTTAGAATGCCCCTCAGCACTCCAAAGTGCTTTACAACATGTTTAAAGAACAACTCAGTTGCTACATGAGTTGGACAAGAATGGGGAGCGGGGATAAATACAACATATTTCACAAATATATCAACTATTGCAAAGATAGATGCCAAATCATTCACTTTTGGCAACCTCGAAATGAAGTCCATCGAAATGCTTTACCACGAGCTGTTAGGGATTGGCAGTGGTTGCAATAATCTTGGTGCCTGCTTATGCTCCACTTTATCTTGTTGACACACCAAACATGTTTGGACAAATGCTTTGATGTCATCCTCCATATGTGGCCAAAAAAACCGCCTTGTCAACAACAATCTGGTTCTCTCAATGCTTGGATGACCCGCCCACACTAAGTTGTGAGCTTCCTTTAGTAGTAGTCATCTCAATTCACCTCTTGGAACATAGGCTTGTCCACCTTTGGCATACAACATGCCATCATCAAGCTAGTATCTCCTCACTATCCCATCCTACACCAAAGACACAAGTTTTGATATATAGGATCTCTAGGAGCATGTTCCCGAATCTTTGACACAAAGTCAGATTCCACCACAGAAATAGTAGCAAAGGTCAAACACAACACCCTTCTACTCAATGCACATGCTATCAAGTTGTCTCGCACTGGCTATGCACCTACTCAAAGACATATTCCACCGGGAACTCTTGCCAACGAGTTTGCTTTGTAGACAAATTCTTCTGAGTTTTGAAATACGTATTCGCCACATTGTCTGTCACCACTGTGAAGGACGATCCCAACAATTAATGCCTCAAAATCGTTAGACAATGGACCATAGCTATCATCTCCTTCTCATGGACTAAATAACGCTGCTTACAATCCTTCAACTTTCGGCTTTCAAATGCCTAAGGATGTTGTCCTTGCATCAAAACTCTACCAATTGCTCGGTCTGAGGCATTCGTATGTATTTCGAAAGGAAGCTCAAAATTGGACAATTGTAGCACTAGGGCATACGTCACAACATCTTTGAGAGTTTGAAATGCTTCCACACATTACTCGTTCCACAACCAACTCACTCCTTTCTTCAAAAGGTCGGTTAAAGGGTTTGCCACTCTCGCATACCTGCCAATAAACCGTCTGTAGTAGTTGGCTAATCCCAAAAATGGTCTCAATTTTGCCACGTTTTTCAGTGCTAGTCATGTCTCAATTGCCTCCACCTTCCGAGGGTCCATCTTCACTGATCCTTGACTAATGATATGTCCAAGGAACTTGATTTCCTTCTAACAAAACTCACACTTCTCCCTTTTCACATACAACATATATTCCCTCAATTTGGCAAACATTAGCCTCAAGTGTTTCACATGATCCTCCAAGGATTCAATATAGATGACAATATCATCTAAATACACCACAATAAATCTATCCAAGAACTCATACAACACATTATTCATTAATTTGCAAAATGTAGCAGGAGCATTCATCAAGCCAAATGGCATGACTAAAAATTCATATGACACCCAAAAGCTATAGCTGATGGTTATGGTTAGGATACTTCTACTTAAGCTCTGCTAGCGCACCACGCCGATTTTAGTTCTAACCTGGTTCTGCTAGGATTTGAACCCAGGTCTTACAAGGCTTAGAGACTTAAGACTTAGGTCTGTCTTCCATAGATGTCCCTGACACCTATGCCATATCTCGGGCACATGAATATTGTCTCTGGACAGATGACAAACCCCTGCCTCATGGCCTGGGACAAAGGGTCTCACACGAGGCTCTTAGGCCATAATTCAATTCAATCTCAAACTCTTCAATAAAAAACATCCAAACATATATAAAACAATTATTTCCATGAAATACGTATCAACTCTTGAAGGCTCACAAAGATTTTAATCACTCAAATTTATATCAATCACAAACATTCCATAAAACAACTATTTCCATCAAATATAGATTAATTTCATAAGCCCACAAGCATTATTTCACAAAAATATCACAATGCAATTTCAAGTAGCTTAACTTCACTAAACTTAACTAAGTTAAATTTACTAAATAATTTTTCATAACTTCACTTAAGTAAAATAACTAAACTTTACTTAATTTAAGTAACTATGAATTAACTTATCTTAACTATGTTAGGTTAACTTAATAACTACATAATTAACTTCATTAACTAAGAAATAGTTAAATAAACTCAATGTTATCTTAATTTAACTTAACTAAACTAAAGTGAAATAAATTAACCAAACTTAATGTTACTTAACATAGCTAAAGTTAACTAATATAATTAAACTTAACTAAAAGGGAACTAAATTAACTTATCTAATTCTATCTTAACTTAACTAAATTAAATAAACTTAATGTTATCTTAACTTATTTAATTTAACTTCATTTACCTAAACTTAACTAATTTAATTAACCTTTTAACTTAACTATACTTAACAGTTTAATTAAACTTAACTTAACTAACTTCAAGAACTTAAGATAGAACTTCAAGAATTTAAAGAAAAACTTCAAGAACTTCAAGAAAGAACTTCAAGAACTTAAAGAAAGAACTTCAATAAGATGAAAAACTCAAAAAAATCGCAAGATTACAATAAATAAGAAAGCAAGAAATAAAGAACAAATTCAAAAACAATAACAAATTCAAAAACAAGAAATGAACACAGAGGAATAATGGAAAGAAACAAAGATAGAAAAGAAGAACAAAAACAAGGTATATAAAGGATAGAAACCTGTTTCCAGAACCTTAAGCTCTGATACCAAATGATATGAACCCACTAGATGACCTGCTCAAGCAACTTGTGATTCAATTTGTTACGTGCCCGGAACACTAGAAAAACAAGTTGTACGATTGATGATGAGAACCTTAAGGAAACAACGTCCTTAAAACCTAATCTTGAAGAAGCCAAAAAGGTTAATCACTCCTTTGATAAGTCAAGATTGTATTCTACCAAAAACACAAGAGAGCAAAGCAAAGTTTGCCAAAATCACTCAATATGATAATAATCTTCCAAAATTCGTATAGAAATTTAATGGTCTTTTATAGGCATGTAGAAACCCTAATTTGACTAGAAAATACCTAATTAAAAGGAGTTCCTATAAAAAGAGTATATAAGTTTGTCTTGAATTAGGAAATCTCCTAAAACTAATACCAGCTAAGCATTGAAAAAATGAACTTAATACCAACCCTAATATTATAAGGTTTAGGCCAAACCTAGAAACAAAAATATGAACTAACATAGCAAAATAAAAGAAACCCATTAATACTTCTTATCATGTGAATTGGGTCATTTCTCCTTATGTCCCAAATAGCTTGATCTTATATCATGTACTCCAAGCTTTGTTCTTCAATGTCTGAATGTTCACCATCATCTTTTACTTGAAGATAAGTAATTATGCTTGCTGTAGCATTAAGTTCTTCTAGAATATCCTTAGTACCTTCTAGAACAGCAACTTTGTCATGTATCTCCATGATTAAGCCTTGTAGTTGCTTTTTCATCCTTCTTGTTCTTACCTTAGTCGTTGGACCACTAATTCCATGCAAAGGATCTTGGAAATGTCTTGCACCTTTGTATCTTGATCTACATCATTGACATCGAAATTGCGGGTAGGGTCTTGTCAACTAATTTCATTCATTTCGAAGGACTAAATCACTAATGGTAGGGTGTAGTGAGTGCACCTTTCATTTCTTGTAGTTGACCAAACGCCTCTTATGGTGATTTTCTATGGAAGCAACATCCTGCCAGATGTTATGAGTGAGAGGTAAATTATTGGTTATCCTAGGGTCATTCCATTCAATTGAAAAATGTTCTAACCTAGGGGAGAGGCAACTAGAAGGAGAGCATAGATGAATCAAAGCCTGAAGGGGTTTTCTTTGGTTATGAAATATGGCGTTGTTTAATATGACCATGAAACACTTGGAAGTTCATCAATCCACTTAGTTTTAGCTCCATCAAGCAGCTTTTGGAGGCCTTACACAATGGTCCAATTTGTGACTTCCATTAGGCCATTGGATTTGGGGTACCTTACCTATGTGAATTGATGCTCAATTTGAACATCCTTGGAAAAAGTTTGAAATTCTTGAGCTTCAAATTGTTATCCATTGTCAGTGATGAGAATATGGGGAATCCAAAAAATGAGTAATTACACATCCTAAAAGAAATCTTTGACTTTTTGGCAGTGATGGATGCGAGGGATCGTGCTATGAAATAGTATATGTCCCTTATGTATTTGCAGTCAAATTATGATCAATCGTGTTTCACTCTATTAGGCTTTTTCCCAATGATGATATCACCACTTTTGCCTTTTACCACTCAAGCTAGCTGGTGTGTATGCTTTGTATGATTAAAATAATAGCATAAATTGAGTAGAATAAATCACATAAGTTTGTCACGTAATCA
>JAXGGT010017671.1:0-17169 GCA_035583425.1 Marsdenia floribunda
TAATTTTTTTAAATAAGTGTTAAATTTGAACATTGTAAGTAAAAAAATAAATATTCAAAAAACTTATATATATATATTATTTATCACATTAGAAAATTAAGGTAAATATATTAATATTTTTCCTTAATATTATTTATTATTATTAATTAAGAAACTAAAATTCAAAGATATTATAGTCTTTTTTTTTTTTACCAAAAGACACATAAATTTATATATTTTTGTAAGAATTTGATATATTGTTTATGACAAATAAAAAAAAAAGAAAAATTCAAACTATTTAATTCTTGAATTATTTATATCCAATCTATTTAGCTCAAGTTATTTATTTTTAGCTTGTTTAATTCTATAATTATTTATTAATCTTCTTATTTAATTTTTCTCTAAATTTTGAACTTTTAAATGAAAAAAAAAAAAGAATATTAAAAGAATTTGTCTTTTAAAACCAGTCCTGAATTTAAATTAATATAGATCTAAAATGACTATATTTATTAAAAAAAAAAAAAGAAAAATAATTTCCTTATATTTCTATATATATATATATTTTCACCAATATATATATATATATATATATTCGTTCGGAAACAATGGTGATATAGTGTAGTGGCTTGCTTGCAATCGTGGATTAGAATTTCACCACGTAACCCATCTGTTATTGGTGGTTTTGCTTTTGGGACCCACTGTTTATATGGGGTCACACCTTTATTCCTCTGGACTCAACCACATCAAACAAGCTAAGAAATTTCTCGACCCGAATCCCCTTTGTTCTCACCTTTTATGAGTGCCAATTTATAAATTATAACATTTATTTATTTTGTAATATTCATAATTTTATTTTAAAATTTTCAACTTCTTTGCTGTTTACCCTTTCCAAAAAAAAAAAAAAAAAAAAATTCTTTTTTATTTATATTTATTAATTTTCCTCCTAATATTAAAATTGGAAAATTCTCCGGTTTAGTTCCTTAATTATTTACGTTTCTCTAAATTGGTCCTATAATTTTAATTTTATCCAAATTGATTATTCATCTATTTTCTTTTTTCAAATTGGTCCTCGTAACCAAAATTGACTAAAATTTGATCATTTTACCCACATATCTATTAAATTAAAAAGGTATTTTGATCATTTTATGTTAGAAAAACAAGAAAAAAATAGAAAAGATATAATATTTTAGCTAAAATACTCACTTTTTTAAAGAAAAGGGAAAGAGATGTGAATAAATTTAATATATCTATTTTATTTTTTCTTTTTTTTCTAATATAAAATGATCAAAATACCCTTTTAATTTAATGGATATGCCGATAATGTGATCAAATTTTGGTTGGAATGACCAAATTGGGAAATAGAAAATAAATAAATGATCAATTTGGATAAAATTAAAGTTATAGGATCAATTTAAATAAACGTAAATAATTAAGGGAGTAAACCGGAGAATTTCCTATTAAAATTTTAATTAAATTAGTTGTTACTTGAACCAAGTGTTATTAGTAAAAGTATTTTTTCTTTATTTACTTTAAGTTACTTTAAGTAACTGATAATCTAAAATCAAGTAATATTTAATTTTAAATTTTCTTAACATTTTTTTTTTATATTCACAAAGTTCAAACTTGAGAACTTTACTTAAGAAAAATTAAGCTCCTTATCACTTAGACCGATGATGTTATCATTTTCAATTTTTTTTTTTTTTTTTTTTTTAAATTAGACTATCCAATATTTAGAGTTACTATTTTTACTAATTTAGACTAGACTCGAATTATACCATAAGAGTCTTTAACTTTTACTCGAGAAAATTCTAGTCTAGCTCTTATTTAGCATCATACTCATAATAAATATTGAATTTAAAATTTTTTGTAATATTCACAAATCATAACATCTTCAAATGGGGGAAGTTTGTGAGACCATTTCTCTTGTGCCTGGGGCCTGCACAAAGGCAGAGGTTTGTCGTCTGTGTAAAGACGTTGCCCATGTACCCGAGACATGCCATAGGTGTCGGGAACATCTATGGAAGGCAGATTTAGACGTTTGAGACCTATGTGTTGAGGTAGCTCAAGTGGTGACCATACTTGTGCACGCATGGATGCACTGATTGTGTGCCTTAGCTATGGAGTGTCAGACCAGAGTGACACATGTTGGTTTGATAGTTCGATGGATGAACTGAGCTGGTAGACTCAAATAATTCGTGTAGATTAACCGTGACCGTACAATGGTGCAAATCTGTAATCATTTGCCTGAAACGAAAGTTATATACCGCTAGACCAAATGGCTAATGGTAGTTAACTATTGTTGTTGTTGGCACTTCAAATAATTATATGAATGGGTGAAGTGGGAGTAGTGGTGAATGGGTTTCCTGGCTGGCCCTTCCCCAATGCAAAACTTCAGAAGTGAGAATAAAAATTGTTAAAAGATTTTTAGGCCCAATCAGTATTCTTAAGCGCATTTATAACCAAAAGTGTTGGGCCTATCTTATTCGAAGTGTTTACACTTTTTATTACCCATTTGTACTTTTGATTTTAAATTCAAAAGGGCAACCATCAACTTTTAAGTTAATATATATATATAAGATTAGAAGTCTGCTTTTAGAAGTAAATTTTTTTTTAATGACATTCTTGTTATTTTAATTTTTTGGTTCATTATCTTTTTATTTTTTTAAATATTTTATTTTTTATGATTTTATATATTCATTTTCTCAAATTTATCTAATATTAATGACTTTTATAATTTATTAATTTTTTTATTAAATATTATGATTTATATTATATATGTTAATATATTTTTCATTGTTATGTATGTATATCTTTTATATATATATATATATAAAATTCTAAGGCTTTCTTCTAGAAGCTTTGTTTTTTTTAATGGCAATATTGCTATTTTTTTTTTAAAAAAAACTTTTTAGATTTTATTATCTCTTTCTTTTTCTTTTTTTAATCTTAATTTTTGTGACTTTGTATCTTCATCTTCTCAAGTTTAAATTTATCATATTTGTGTGACTTTATGATTTATTATTTTTTCTATTAAGTACTTTATATGTATATATAATTTATACTAGATGTATTTTAATACATATATATATATATATATGTATATATATATTTTTTCTATTTTTCTTTTTTCGTACACAAAATTTAAGTTTTATTCTTACTAATGTTAGTCATTTTGAAAATTATTATGTTATTATTATTAGTATTATTTTATTTTCTAATTTTTCATTTTACTTTTTGACGTACTTATTTTTCACATCGTTCTATTGAAGAAAATTTTATTTCGTAAATAAATATTTCATCGTTAATATTTTATTTCAAATACTATATTTTTTTTTTTAAAAAAAAATACTTTAAATTTATTTTTTATATAAAATATTAATATATGATATTATTAATTTCACAATATACATTATACTTTTAAATACATATTTAGATTAAATTTACCTCTGAAAGAAGAAATAAGATTTACATTTAAAAGTACAAAATTTATAACAATACTATAAATTAATTTTAAAAGATCAATTAATATATTTAAACTAATTTTAAATTTTATATTATAAATTAAAAAATATAGAATTTTGATATATTTGTCTTTTTATCTTTTATATATATAATACTTATTACATATACCTCTATATATATATATATATATTTATATGCAAACTTGTTATATATTATAAATATCTTTTTGTATGTTATAATATTTGTATAAAATTTTAAAAATTTTAAAATAATTATAATATACACTTAATTATTTATAAAACTAAAATTTATAAAAAATAATAAAATAAATAAAACATAATAATAATAATTTAAGATAAATTAAAATTAAAATAAAATATTATAATATACATCCCACACTTGGGACGAGATGTGTATCTAGTATATATATAAGGGTTTAGAGTAATTTTCTGTGAAAATTTTAAATGAACTTTAAAAAAAAAAAGAAAAAAAAGAATATGAGATTCATCTCTAAATACAATTTTATGATTCCATTTGGAAGTATTTGATGTCTCTCAAAAAGGAAGTCATGTCATGTTTTCTTTGTAGGAAAATTAATCATTTTAATTTCTATTTTATTAATCTTTTATAATTTTAGTTTTTTCTTTTTTTTCTTTTTTAGTTCTCATATTATTCTTAGTGATTATTGTGATTAATTCTAATCATATTTTAATTAATTTTTCATTAAATTAAGATTTTATAATAATTTTTAACTTTTTATCTCACATATATTAATTTTTTTTAATTGTCTTGTCAAATTAGAAAGGATAAACCACTTGGGTAACACCTGAACTTTTTCGAAATTCAAGTTTTGCACACGAATTTATTTTCGTCCAAATTTAGCACACAAATTTTTAAAACGTCCCAATCTTGCCTTTCCGTCCAACACAACTGTTAAATCCCATTTTTCATCCAAATTTTAATTGGGTCAATTTTTTTTTGAAGGGTAAAAATAGAAAAATATAAGAAAAAAAAGAAAAACATTTAATTTTTATGAAAAAAGAAACGAAAGGGCAAATATTCGTTTTGTCCTATTCATCGTTCCATGCAAGATTGCTTCGAATGAAAAGTTGGAAAAGCTTCAATCTTTTGGAAGAAATCCCATAATTCCAGCAAGTGTTTGCAATTTCTAGTACTATATTCAAATTGCCGAGTGAAAATTTCCTTCGGATTTCGAAATGGATTATAGAAAATGGTTCAAGTGCAAGGTGAAGAGAAGGGAAGAGCAAAATAAGACTACAAGGAGGCATTTCACAAATGACTAGAAGATTAGGCACACAAACAACAACCATATCAACTCCTTGTCATTGTACAATAAGAACAATTGGTTTATTTTATGCAATTTTCATTACTGTCGACAACTAATTACTATCTACATAATGCTTTATTTTTTGGCAAACTATTGTCCTGTATATGTTGTGTGGTGTTGGTAGAAAATTTCTGTAAGTAGAAAATGTTTTTAAGTGTGTTGGGTTGAATTTGAATTTGAGAGTGCATTTCCATATCTATGTTTTGTGCAGATCCTGATGATGACCACTTTACATTAAAATTCTTTTATGGGGGGAATGGTGGGAAGAAAAGGGATATAAATCATTCAAGGGGGGACAGTGGAGATACATAGACTACTGTGATAAGGAAAGGGTGAGTTTTGTAGAAATAAATGACATGCTAAACAAGTTGAAGCAAACAGATGTGACCATGTTGTTCAGTTATTTAGAGCCTATAAGTACCTTTAGAGATGGTCTGAAATTAGTTGCAAGGGATAGTGATTTGGTTGAAATGTGTAGTTAGGTACCGAGATTCAAAGTTATTGAATTCTATGCAGAAAATAGGCCTATTACAGAAATTGTGAAAATATTTCTAGACCAAGATTACATGAAACGACCTAATGTTACTAGTTCTGTTGTAATTGAAGAACCTCAAGAACTAGAACCTGAACCTGCTAGGAGAGAAACAATTAAGAAAAAAAAAATACACATTTTAAAAACACCATTATTGCTTGAGTGACATGGTGCTGGAGGTGATGTGGTGGTTGGAAATAGGGATGAAAGTGTGAATTCTGAGTCACAGAATGAGGAGTGCATAACTCAAGGACAACAACTGTATGAAAAGGAAGCAACTAGAAGTGAATTTAAAGGAGGAGAAGAAGGCAAACAGACAGCTTTGGTTGAAGAATAGAGGCTTGATACAGAACCTGAGACACAAGAAGAAAGAGTTGAACATGTGCCTGAACCTGAAAATGAAAATGAAGTTGGAATGGGGACTGATATTGAAGCTGAACCTAAATAGGCAGTTGCACTTGATGAACAGAGGCTTCAAGAAAACATTCTAGCAACTGAAGGGGTAGGTATGCAAGAGAGGCAACCTGAAGTGGGTAATTTGGAAACTGAAGGGGTTGAAACCATGACACAACAGGTTGAAATGGATGATGTTGAAGAAAGGCTTCAAGCGGAAGAGGAGGAAGTGAGATTGGAAACAGAAAATACAACAGGTCAGTTTGAAGAAAGAGAACAAGGAGAAAGGGTTGAACCTGAAGTTCAACCAACTGAGACACAATAGCTTGAAATGGATGATGTTGAGCAAGAACTTCAAGTGGAAGAGGAGGAAGTGAGATTGAAAACAAAAAATATTGCAGCTCAATTTGAAGATACAAAACATGAAGAAAGGGTTGAAGCTGAAGTTCATGGAACTGAGTTTGAACCAACTTAGGGGACTGAAACAAGAAATGACCATGATGGGGAATCTGGAAGTGATTTTGAGCAAGAACTTGACCATTTTAACGATGATGACTATTACTGCAATGATGATGAGTTATTTGACATGTACATTGATGTAAATCTAGAAGCACAGGAAAGTATACATGAGGCTGGAATGTTTGCTAATGTTGAAGCAGGACAAGCCCAACCAGCAGATCAGTAAAGTCAAATGCAGCCACCTGAAGAGGCTGAAATCCAAGCAGAAACTACAAATGCGAGGTAGAATAATGATCACATTGATGACATGCTTCATAGTGAGAATGAAGCATCAGATGATGATAATGAAGATCTAAGAGGTAGATATACCTTTTTTTTTTTATGCTGAGAGGGATATATATGATGGATCCCATATTTGAGCTTGGAATGAAGCTTACTGATGGAAAGGAATTTAAAGAGGCTGTGAGGAATTTGTGTATTAAAAAAGGTAAAGTCTACAAGTTTAGGCCCTCAAAACTAAAAAGGGTGAGAGCAATTTGTACAACAAACGACTGCAATTGGAATATATATGTGAGTAGGGAGGCTACCACTAAAAGTCCTGACCTTGTATTGAAGGCTTTGAATTTACAACATCACAATTGTAACCATCAATGGAAGAATAAGTTCATTACTACCAAATGGGTGACATAAAAATATATTGAGAGGATTAGAGTTAATCCAAGAATTCCACCAAAGCTTATTAGACAAAATATAGATGAGGAATTCAAGATTGAGATGTCTAGAACTGCTTCATATAATGCAAGGACATTAGCTTTGAAAATGATTTATGGGGATCACCATGAACAATATAAACATCTATGGAATTACAGAGAGGAGATTTTAAGGACTCATCCTGACTCCACCGTTCAAATAGAACACGAAAATTTCAGAGAGGAGGGTAGGCAACCAAGGTTCACAAGGTTTTATGTCTGCATTGGTGCATTAAAGGAGGTTCCTTGAGCATTGTAGACCTATAATAGATGTTGATGGTTGCCAATGAAGGGTCCTTACCATGGTCAAATTCTATCAAAACTTGCAATTGATGGTAGTATTGGTTGGTTGCCCATAGCTTGGACAGTAGAGGAGAAGGAGGCAAGTTTATAATGGAAATGGTTTTTTGAACTGCTTGCAAATCATCTTCAAATACCTAATGAAGGCTTGATGTGGACAAAACATTCTCACAAACATCATATTATTATTCTCACAAACTTCTTATAATTATTTTTTCGTTTGGCAAGGTTTAGATGCTGCTTTGGCTGAAATTTTGTCAAATGCTGATCATAGGTACTGTGTTCAGCACCTGTATTGTAACTTCAAGAAAATTCATAGAGGAAAGGTTCTCAAGGATAAATTGTGGGTTATTGCAAGAAGCACAAACAAGCAACCATATGAAAAAGCCATGAAAGATTTGGAGGAGTTTGACAATGCAGCTTGGAGGTGGATTGCAAATGGCCCAAAACCTGAACATTGGGTGCAGGCATTCTTTCTAGTTTATGCAAAGTCTGACATGTTGTGCAATAATATTTGTAAGTCTTTTAATTCATTTATTTTAGAAGTAAGAGATCAGCCTATTTTGTCATTGGTAGAGGGAATAGGGGAGTTAGTTATGCAAAGAATACAAAGTAGAAGATCATTCATGAAAAGGCAACTTGCAAGCACTTGCACTCCTAACATTAGGGAAAAACTAGAAGAGCAAGTACTGATGTCTAGGAGTTGGAAACCAATATGGAATAGGGTTGATGGTTATTAGGTGAAGGGTCCTAAGGATCAACAATTTGTGGTTGACTTCAAAAAAAAAAAAAAATTGTAGTTGTGAAAGCTAGACACTAACTGGCATTCCATGTGTTCATGGTATTGCAGCATTGCATAAGAAGGGTTTAGACCATCATAATTTTGTGGATGACTTTTATTCTACTGAAACTTTCTGTAACCAAGAGCATACAAACAACCTGGGAGGCCAAAGAAAGCAAGAAAAAGGCAGTTTTATGAGAAAGAAGATGGTGGGAGGAGAGTTAGGAGAAGGATTATAATACATTGTGTAAGATACAACAAAATTGGTCACAATAGAGCAACTTGTCCACAAGACAAACAACCTCAGTCAGGAGAAGCACAAGGACATGCTAAACACCTACTAGCACTTCTACTCCACAAGCTCCACCTGAACAACCTACTAGCAGTTCTCCACAAGCTCCACCTGAACAACTTGCTAGCAGTTCTCCACAACCTCCACTTGAACAACTTGCTGCCATACCAACTCTAGAAGCTCCTACTCAACAATCTGGTAGCAGTACAACTCAGAGAAGAGGAAAGAAATCTATGAAAAGGAATACTGTTGGAAGAAAGGTAAGTAATTGAATTATTTTTTGTACTTTACATTAGATCCAATAACTAACATATTTAATTGGGAAATTTTTTCTAGCCAATGACAAGATTACAAGCAATTCAAGACTTGCATGTGGATATGAAGTCTGGTAATGTGGAAGAGATGCTAGAGATTCAGCTAGAAGATGAAGAAGCTACTGAGGACTTAATAAGGAGAATTGATGGCATCCTCCATCAAGTTTGTGCAAGCAGAACACAAACGAATTCACAGGTAATTTTCAAAACCAAATTAGCATTTAACAACTTTCCATAAATACAAATACAAATACAAATAAAATTAACATTTTCTTTGCATTTGCAGGGGTGAATACACTAGCAATTGCACCCACAACTAAACCACCACCTGCAAATCCACATTTAGAAGCTACAAATACAGAAGAGCCACCTGCTGCAATTCCAAGAGAACCACCTACAAATCCAGAAAATCTAGATCTAGTTGGGAGAACTAGATCTGCTTCTATTGTGGGTCAAGGAAGTAGGGGAAATAGGGGAAGGAAAAGAAAAAGTAGGGCAACAAGGGCTTATGAAGAATTTGGAGAGGCTTGGTTAGGAGGAGGTTGTCCAAGGAATACATACTCATTCAGAAGGGGCCAACAAAGAAAGTAGGAAATCACACCTTTTTGTACAAAAAAAACTGACTTCATTGTAATTTATGTCACTTTACAAGTGGTGTTTTAGTAATTTAGGATGAGCATTTTAGGGTTTGGAACACATTTTTTGTTTCTTGTGTTTGACACTCTATAGAATCACATGGTTTTGTATTTGGCATTATATGAAAGCACTCTAATTTTTGTAGCAGCTTTTAGTAAAGTCATTTATAACTACAGTTATGTTTCTTGCATTTACTTTGCTAATTACTCAATAAAATATTGGAAACATCTCAAGATGGATCAAAATAGTATTTCCATTACCATTGAAAATGAGTACATCATTACAAAGCAGTAAACATAATTGAGCTAAACAAGAAAAGGGTTCAATCTTTCTAATTGAGGTAAAAATTAGTACATAATTACAAAATATCTAAACATAATTGAACATGATAGTTTGAGGGAGGAAACAACAAAGGTTTCAACCTTACTAAACCACCTTTTCTTGACTAAGAAATGAGGAACAAGAAAGCCCTTCATAATAATAAGAAAAAACAAACAAACTTCATTCTTGTAAAATCTTTGTTTCTCTCACGAAATTTCAGCTCCATTTCCTTCATTTTCTATTCAGCCTTTCTTAGCTCATCACATGTAGCTTTAACAATAACCTCTATTGCTCAAATTCGTCTAAGTAACCCCAGTATCACTTCGGTGGATTTGTTGCAAATTTTAGGATCAAACCACTGGAAAAAATTGCACCTTTCACCTCCACCAACCTCATAATAAAAAAAAATTGAAACATTTATTGCATAGATCACCAGAATATTCATTAGATATCAAATATTAGAACTTTACCTCATCTCTGTAGGTGAAGTATCTTTGACCTGGGTTTCGATCTATCCATGAAGTACTCAATCTACTACTCCTTTCACAATGACAATGGGGCATAAAAAATCTTGCCTTCTCGACATTTCCTGAACAAATTTGCAGATGAAAACCGAAGAATGGAGGATAAATTTGCTTTTTTGACTACTTCTTCTTTGCCTTTTCCTTTTTCTTTCCCACAACATATGTTCCTCACATGTAGTGGAGGAAAATAATGTTCTTCAGTTGGGCTGTTAAATGTACAAATATACCCTACTAATGGGTATGTGAGTTGCACATGATGGATGGAAAATGGGAATTAACGATTGTGTTGAACGGAAATGCAATATTGGGACGTTTTAAAAACTTTTGTGCTAAATTTGGACGAAAATAAATTTATATGCAAAACTTAGATTTTGGAAAAGGTCAGGTATTACCTAAGTAATTTATCCAATTCGAAAAGTATAAACGGATTGTAAGTTCTTAAATTAATAAAAATTAATCAAAATACAATTAAAAGAATCAAAATAACTAAAAATATATAAATAAAAAATTAAATAAAAGAACGATTAAATTACGTAATTTTTCTTTCTCTCTCTCTATATTTACAAATACACACGCTTTATCCAATTAGATAATGGAAGTTCGCTCAACTATATATATAGTCCTTTACCATCTCAAGTCAATACATATATTGCTCTCTCTCTCTCTCTCTAAAGATACAAACCTACTCGATCCCAAACACAAGAACAACCCCACAGAAAGGGTGGGGTTGGGTGTGTCGGGGTTCACCATCCATTGATGAGGAGAAGAATCACATCATGATTATATATATATATATATATTACGAATAAACAAAGTAAGTAAAGGAGAATCTATGCAATCCATGGAAGCACTTTTTTCCCCTTCTTTCTTCTCTTCTTGTTCGAACTACTCTCTCAATACCATATTGTCTCCAATCCCATTTAATGAATTCACTACCTTCCGTCTCCCTCTCCCTTTGCCGTAAAATAAATATATATATATAGAAAAGAAATTAAAGAGTCAACAATTTTAATTCAAGGTAATTGAAAAAAGGGATTCCAAACATCATCATTTCAAAAGGAAAAATAGGCCCACACTTATTTAAAATTAGCCCAAAAAAAAAGAAAGAAAAAAAGGTGTTTGTGTTATAAACAACAACTATGATATTCTGAACGCTTTGACACACTTCAGGAACACCTTACAAATTTAAAATGCGTTATTGAGTAAAGAGTTTCGGACTTTTGTTTAATAATTGTTCAGATATCTCTTGGGCGAACGATGTGAAAACTCAGTTCACAACGCACCCTCCCATCGTGAGTATCGTGCTTATAACGTGTTATAAACAGTTCAATGATATTGTCCGTTTTGACACACTTCACACATTTAAAATACATCATTGAGTAAAATATTTCAAACTTCTACTTAATAACCGCTTACTCAGAGATCTTCTAAACGAACGATGTGAGAACCCAATTCACAACATTTTGCAAAAGCTTCTCAATGAATATAGTATGAGAAGAGATGATTTATTTCGCCCTTTTCTTTTTTTTCTTGTAATGTTATTGACATTCCATTATTTCCTCATCAAAGAAGTCAAAAGTACTTATCAACTTTATATGCCTTTAATTGAAATAAACATAAACTCTTCCTACTTTTTCTGTCACATTTATATAGGGTGTGTTTGGATTTTCACTCAACTCTAGTTGAGTGAAGTTTTTTTGTTCCCAATAATCCGATACATTTGGACATTATTTTTTTTCAAAATAAATTTTTCTTCTTAAAACATACCTATAAAATTTATAAATCCCACTTTATTTAAAAAATATATATTATTAATAAAATCACTCTTACACACTTTTTCCAAAAGAAACATTCTCTTACACACACAATCATTACACCTTTAAAACCTATATATTTAACACACCCATACTTACGAAATTTGAATAAAATTTTATAAATTGATCAAATTGATCGACTTTTTTATTATTATTTTTTTAACTATTAATGCGCCTTAGTTAGGAGTTAAAAATATTAACTAAAATTATTAAACCGAATTATGATTGGCCGACACCTTCCTACCAAAATGAAGTCATAGTTTCGGTTTGCCAATCCCCATCTTTCTACCTTTAAAGTTTTTCCTCGACACTCAAGCCTAACAAAACAAGCAAAAGCCTTTTTTCCTTAAATAATAAATATATATTAAAAAAAGTGGTCTTTTATGGATTGATATATATATATATATATATATTTCTTTTTTTATTTAATAAATCTACAGTATATAATATAAATATATTTAATCTTTTCTTTTTTTTTTTTAAATAAAATTTATTTATTCAAACAATAAACTTGAAAAAAAAAATACTATATAATTTATTTATTTAAACAATAAACTTGAAAAAAATACTAAATATATACATCTATTATACATTAAAAATAATATTAAAAAAAATAGCACGAACATTAGTATCAAATTCACCGATTTTTCTATAAAAACATCAAGAAAGAGATATAGACAATTCGAATCACCATCCACCCCCCCAATACTTTCCTTTTTTGGAAGGGAGGGCGGAATTTTGACCACACTACACTCATATAACATTAACAATACAGACAGTAAATTTTTACAAGCCATTGTTAAAAAAAAAATTAAAAAAAGAAAAAAAAGGAAAAGAAACGGGTTTGTCCCGCCTTTTTCTTTTCCTCCCCCATTTTTACTGTTTTTTCTTTTTTTTGGAAAGGGAGATTTTTTTTTTTCCCCCTTTTATGAGATGGCAAAAAAAAAAAAAAAATTTAACTACAAAAATTACAATTATCCCTAAATATGACGTCATTAGCCATATCCATCAACGGCAACAAACAATCGGGAGAAAATTTCCTTGCAAACAAAAACGGATGGTTCCTTCTCGCCAAAGACGAATCGGAACCGTTAATTTCTTCTTCATCACCATATCTCGGTCTACTGCTCCTGATGTGGTGGATCAGCTCTGGGCCCACCTCGCTTTTATCATACATCCTGGGATGGCCACCGTGACTCACCCTCCAGTCCACGTGGGTGAGGGTTGCCGGGACACAGCCATGTGGGTCCGCCATATTCAGGAGAGTTGGGAAATAATGTTCCTCCGGGTAACACGTGTCCGAAATCAGGCAGGGTAGCTTGAATTTGGACCATAACCGCCTGTCACGCACAACTAACCTGGCATGCTTACGTGTCAGCACAAAGAACTGGGACCCAATTCGGAAATCCTCAAACTTAACCTCCGGGTACATCACGTTCTCCCCACGCGCCGCCCATCTATCGTACGCCCACGGCTCGTTTCCCAGTATCTCGATGAAGCTCTTTTTGGATTTCGTCAGAGTTCTGTATGTGAAATTGAAGGAATGCAGAGGTACGCAAGCGGGGGAGAGAAGGGCGAACATGTAATTTGACCTATCGTTGAGAAGCGCATGCGAGAGCAAGCGACGCGCGGCCGCGGTGAGCGAAGGGGAGTGGCGGCGAGTTGGTTTGGAGGGAATGACTCGGCGAGCGAACACGCCTTGAAATGGGGGAGTGTAGTTGAAGCGAGGGTCGGCGTGGACGTAAACGTTGTAAAGAGATTTTGGAGTGTGTTTAAAGAAGGCTTCCCAAACTGGCGCAAACGGAAGTGGGGCTGTTGTTAGAAACATAAAGGCCAGTTTCTTGACGGGGGGTTTTGGATTTGGATTGGCTCGGGCAGCCACTTGGAATAGCGAGCCATCATCGCCATCACCCCCACCGCGACGGCGGTTTCCTCGATCAGCAGCCGCAGCAGCATCACCATGCAGGGGCGGAATAATTACAGGGGTTGGCAATCTTATTCTTGGGCTCGCTAATCCTTTCTCCGGTGGAGGAAACAAAATGGGATTCTTGGGTTTTTGAAGGGTTTTAAGTCTTTCGAGAATGGGGGGAAATATTGAAGGTACTGCTCGGACAACATTCCCACCGGTCAATCTTGCAAAAATAGGAGCAGGAGCAACATCACGAGCAGCGCCGCCAATCGGGGCAGTGGTGGTGGTGGAGGAGATGGGTGCAGAAGGGGTGGTGATGGTGAAGACTATTGCAAGGGGCAAACAAAGCAGAAGAGCACAAAGAAGGGATACTGGGGATGGGGATAGCATTGTCCACTTCTAAAGGACTGATAACTCTTGTGTGTGTGTGTGTTGTGATTAAGAACTTTAGTGTAGGATTTTGTAGGGTTAGCTTAGGAATTGAGCTTTTCTTTCCTTTTATTATTATTATTATTTTAATGTTGAGTAATATTGACGGCCATGATCTAACAGAGGGAGACAGACGACCCTTGAAGCACTGAATTATGTTTGTAAAAATATTTTTCTTAAATAGAATTTCGTGTCAATTATGCAAAGAAATTTAATAATTTCTTATTCAGCTATTTATAGAAAGAAAACTACATATGATTCTGAAATTTGGAAAGAAAGTTTCGATACTTATAAAATTTCAATTCGAAAATTTATTACAGTGTAATTAAAATTCTTTTTTACCTGGACCGTTATTATTTTCTTTACTTATGGAGCCGTCACGAGAAAAAAATAAAAATGGGGGGTTTTGGTTTTCCGGTAAGGCGGCGGGGGGGCGGGGGTGGTGGTTTGCATGTTGTATGGTGTTTTGTAGTGTTAATTACACTTGGCTAACATGCCGGAGCGGTGGCCTGATTGATAATCGGCATTCATTGGTGTGTGTTTACTGTTTAGGGGTCACGACTCACGAGTAGTTCTCACTTCTGACTCTTTTTTGGCCTTTTAGTTCGCTGCTAGCAAAGCACATGGCGCTATTCTACATATTCTCGTGATTGGTGCCTTTTTTTTTTTCTTTTCACTCTTTTTGATAAATCATCATTTTAACACATATTTTTCTCGCATATGAATGTTACCATATATATATATATATATATAATTTACTTGTTATAATCAATAATCACATCATCTAAAATTTAACTTGATTACAAATTAAATAGAATTATATAAACTTCGAGCAATGAAAAATAAATGATTCAAGTTAAGATTCCTAATTTAATTAAAATTTGTTTATAATTATATATATATATATATATATATTATATCTTTATAAGTAAATAGTTAATAAATCGTATCATTTAAGTCAAGAAGGTATATATTAGTTGATAACAATCATACTTATGATCTAAGATGTCACGAGTTCAAGGCATATTAGAGGTAAAAATGTAAATTGATGTATCTTTGGTTTAAAAAGCCTAAGAAAAATTGATCATTTTAGTCTCTATACTAATTTCGTTTGAACAAAGGAGTTCCTATCTTTTATTTTTAGATAAACCAATTCTTTCTTTTTTTTTATGTTTGGACAAATGGGTCATTTTGACCAATTTCGTTTGAAAAATGTTAATTTATACATAATTTATTATTATTCTGTATAACATGATGATAATTATTCTATTTTATTTTTAAATTTCTCATAATTTCTCTTTTTTCTTGCTTTTTCTTGGGTCAAAAACTAGTCAAAAGAACCTGTTTGTCCAAACGAAAAAAAGATTCATTTATCCAAAAATTTTTAAAAAAAGAATAATTTTATTCAAATGAAATTAATACATGAACTAAAATAATTAATTTTTCAAAAGACTAAAATATAATTTAATTTTACTTTTTTCAATAAAAATAATTAATAGTACTTATTTACTATTAATGTTTTACCATTCATACTTATTAAAAAAAAAAATTCAATATATATATTTTTATTTTTTTAATTAAAAATATTAATTTTTATATACATATTTTTTGTTTGTAATAAATAAATAAATAAATAAGGAGGTAGGGTTTTTGGTCCAATGATGGGTATTTGGTAGTACCAAAAATTGGTGAATCTACGTGGTACAAGCCATGTTTGTTATTTTCCTTTTTCAAATGAGGAATTAATTAAATACTACCAAATTTTAGTGTGTGTACGGATTATTGCAAAATTCGTGATACCGTAGAAAGTGTATAAATATTAGGACGAAACTCATGCATGAAATGAAAATGATAGTTTGATTGCTTTCTATTACTCTCTCTCCATTACTTGTCATATTATAAAATTTAAGTGTATTTATTAATTTTTTTTTAAAAAAAATTATAATTAAATATTTGACAATTTATACGCATTAATTATTTTTATTAAAAAATATTTTAATATTTTTAATCAAAATATACATCAATTTTTTTAAAAGTATGTTTTATTATTTATTATAAATTCAGAAAAGAAAAATGTGTGTGTGTGTTTTTTTTTTCTCTAAAAATTTTATAATTTTTTAATTAAATTACGTCATTTATTAAAATGAAGAAAATTATTCATAAATTGAAAGATTGGTAAATTTAGTCATTCATCTTTTTATTTTTTATTTAAAAAAAAAAATTAATCTTGAACCATTTTTTTAAATTTTTTTTATGATCGATCTTTTTAATTACTGGATGTTAGGATTTTTTTTTTTTAAAAAAAAAACTTAAAATAGTAAAATTTTATTTATTTATTTTAAAAATATTTTAAGTAAATATGTAAAAAAAAAAATTATTTTAATAAGGATCAAATATGTAAAAAAACATAAAGGTAAATAACAAACATTTTGAAATAAATAATGACAAATTTTTCGTTTTTTAAATATACGTTTTTCCTTGTTGGTTCTAAAACTTTAACTTCATATAAATTAATATTTTATTTATTTTTAATTTTACAAATTGGTCATTCCGATTAAAATTGATCAATATTCAATCACTTTTTAACATGTAATTGACACACTTATTAAACTTAAATGATCCTTTTGTCCCTTTAGGTCCTTCCCACTTCAAATTCTAGCTAAACAAAAGAGAAAAAGGGGCTAATTGAATCACAAAAAGGATGAGTAGCCATTTATTATATTCTATTTCTTTTTTCTTTCTTTTTTTTTTTGTATTATTTCTAAAATGAAATGACAAAAAAGTCCTTTAAGTTTAATGAGTGTATCAATTATATGCTAAAAAGTGACCAAATATTAATTAATTCTGATCAAAAGGACCAATTTATAAAATTAAAAATAGAGAAAGGATCGACTTGTATGGAATTAAAATTTTAAGACCAATTCAAA
>JAXGGT010017716.1:0-17154 GCA_035583425.1 Marsdenia floribunda
TTTGAATTTATATGGGTTACAATCTCCTATTTAATCCGCTGATTCTCTCTGTCAATGGATTCGAGGGCCCTTTGGGCGTCTTTGCACTTGGTCTTGGAATGGATATGAATCCGAGAGTCTTTGGATTTAATCTCGGGATGGATTTGGTATGACTTCAAGGGCCTTTGAGGCTATCTTCGGAGAGAATTTAGGCTTGGGAGGAGAAGAATCCAATATCACAGAGCTTCTCTATCTCAAGACTTCATGTTGTTGTGTTCTTTGAAGCTCTTCCTTGGCCTTCTATTTATAGAGGGAATGGAGCCACATCACCTTGCCATGTGTCAACATGTGATTTGCCACAGTAAATATAAAAGGTAATTAGTAATTAGTAACAAGTAAATGGTAATTAGGGTAAAGTAAAAGGATAAAAGTAAAAGTTAATTAGGTGAAATTTTTGTTACCACAAAATTACTATTTTATAAATTACAATATTTTACTATCTACAGTTATATTTATATTTATATATATATAAGATTACACACCCTTCTTCAAAAAGGTTTTTTTTTTTTTTTTTTTTTTTTTTCTAATAGTGCTATTGTAAACCTTTTAAACTTCCTTGATCTTTTAGTTTTAATAATTATAAAATTTAATATGTGTAACTTTTTGTTTTTCGTAATTTCTTAATTATTTTTTATCCTTTCTCTCTTCTATATATATATTTTTTTATTTTCTTTGAATTTGTAGGTCCTTTAGTTTTTATAATCATAAAATTTAATGCTTGCTAACTTTTTGTTTTTGTAGTTTTTTAATTATTTTTTATATTGTTTCTCTTTTTTCTTTTCTTTTCTCTCTCAATTTGTGTATATATATATATATTCATATCTATTATATACAATTTTAGGTTTTTTTTTGAAGAAAATTTTTTCTATTGGCAAACTTGTTATATTTTTAATATTGTCTTCTTTTTTTTTTTTTTTTTTTTAAAAAAAAAACTTTATTTTTTGTAATATTCCTAATTTTATTTAATTCTTATAACTTTTTTAACTTTGTTTCTTTGTATTTTTAATAATATGCATCAAATAATAATTATTATTTTTGTTTAAATTATTAATATGCAATATTAATTTCATAAGATACTTGACAAATATATTTAGAATAAATTTATTTTTTAAAAAACAATAAGATATGCATGCAAAAATAGAAAAGTCTATATAAAAGAATTAATACTAATGTGAATCTTAATAAAAATTTAAAACATTAAATATGACTAATTAGGTATAAGTTAATTACTTTTAAAATTAATTAATATATATCAATTTGGCCGTTATATTTAAATTTAATAATAATTTATTTTATATAAGTTTAATAATAGTTTACTATTATATAATAATTTTATAATTATAAATTAAGAAACATATATTTTTAATATATTTAATGTATGAAATTTAAAAATATTCTTTTTCTTATATATATATATATTCTTATATGCAAATATTTGATATATATTGTTATTATTATTTTTTAAATATTATAATATTTTAAAATAATAATAATAATAGATATCAAATATATTGTTAAATATTATAACAATAATATATAAAATAATATTTTTTAAAATATTATAATATTTACATAAAATTTTTAAGTTAATACAGCTATAATATGACTTAATTATTTATGAAAGTAAACTTCATATAGAAATATATATATATATATATATATATATATATAAATAAGTATATAAAAATGTTAAAAAAAAAAGAAAAGGATACATGCCGCAAAGGTGGATTGTGTCTCTCGTGTATATATATCGTTCACTTAGCTGAAAATGTAATTATATTAATTTAGTTTTATTATATATATATATATGTATATTCCATGATTGATTATATAGATATATATATGTATAATTGTCAAATGTTTCAATATATATATTTAGTTTTTTGGTATAAACCGGACAGAGATATATTAAAATAATCAAAAGGAACTTAAAAGAGTTCAGCTATACAAAAAATTCCTATCTAGGGGAGCAAAAGAAGGGTTAGTTTGGCTCAGGTGTCCAAGCTGAAAGAAGTTGCCATTCATTATGCAGACCTCTTTCTGCTAAGGCATGAGTGAGCCCTGCACATAAGACTTAACATTGGCAATCGATTCGCATGTGGTAAATCCACAGGTCATAAAGCACCTGTCTAAAAATATATCCCCAAAACCTCATTCCCTCCATGTCCAAGGAGTCATATTGTAAAAATATTCAGTTTAATCCATTCCACACACGTAAGCATCCTGAAGAAGGTTGCCTGTAGTCTGTTTACAAGCAGAAGGATCCAAGTGTCTCTAGCCATGGGGCAGTCTCGCAAATGCAATTCAGTCTGCACTCTGCAGGGGGTGTTTCCACCACTCATATAGGACGGGTTCTTTGCAACTTTCCTTGTCCACAGTTGTTCCTTTGTTGGTAATGCACCATGGAGAACCATCCACAACATAAGGAAAGCCTATTTGGCCCTTTAAAATTCCAAATTCTTGTCCATGGTATCCCAGAAGAAGATTGCTGGGGTTGTGAAATAATCCTTCGTACCGATTGTAATGAGAGCATACCATTAGAGTTGAGTTTCCATCTAGGGATGTCTTCAGCATCCTCATCATTTTCCGCAGAAAAGGTCTGTAATAAGATCCTCTGAACTGACAGGGGAAAAAAGTGCTGAATTTCCTTCCATTTCCATCCTCCATGATCCTGCCATGCGTTCTGTACTGCTGCTACTTCCTGTTGTGTGTGTGCACCGGTTGAAGACTGACCTCGGATAGAGGGCTGCCAGGAACCCATTTGTCCTTCCAAAAATTGGATTGTCTTGTCCCTCCTCAATGTTCAGGTTACTCCTCTGTGTAAGAGATCATTTGTTTTGATTATGCCTCTCCATTTATGTGATGCTCCCTTAGACATTGGAGTCTCCCCTAATGTGTCGTCCGCCATACTTTTGATTGAATGTTTCAAGATATTTTGATTATTTTTAAAATTTTCAAAATTAATATTATGATAGTTAGTAAAATATTTTGATAGATTATTTTATTATAAAATTATTGTAAAAAATTAAAATTATAGAAAATATTTATAAACTTAGTTTTATTTTGGAAAGTTCTTTTAAATATCAACTACATTTGTTAAAATGTTTTATAGTTGAATTATTGTTTTAAATAATTTTTAAATTAGTTATTTGATATTTGAAATTAAATGGTTTTAAATTATTTGTTATAATTGGGATTTTGAAATTATTTTTTTTATAAATATACTTTGAAGTCAACTTTATTAAAGATATTTTTAAATTGAAAGAGATAATTTTGAAAGTCATTTAAATATTAACTAAATACAATTAAAAACAATTTATACCATAAATTAAATATGAATTGATTTTATTTAAGTTTCAAATTGTATGTAATTTAATGGTTGCTTTTTTAAAAGTATATTGATATTGGAATTGAATTTTATAAATTTAGAAATTATATTAAATATTTTATATCAATATATGTTTTTACTAAAGTTATGCCAAATGATGTTTAACTATTTTACTAAAGTTTTGAAAATGTTATTTCCTTACTTTTAATTGTTCTTAGATTGTTTTAATAAAATAAAAAAGAAAGTTTTTACTTATTGAGTTTTATATATTATTTTTTTTTTTGCAAAATTATTGAGTTTTATATTTATCCCCTCACTGTTCCAGCATTTTATATACCTATAAATATGAGGATGACCTTGAGGTTGATGTTGGTTGAGTTAAAGTAGTTAGTAGAATCACTTATTTTAAGTTACTTTATTTATCTATTGGAGTAATTTAGATTTGAATTGACTTATTGTGTATAGTTACATACTTTTATTTTTTTATTATGGATATTTTATTATTTTATTTTTCTATAAAAAATATATTTGTTTATATTTTATTAAAGAAATCTTGTAAAAGAATACTGACTTTAAATTTAATAATTTTTTTGTTTGTTATACTTTTAAATATTTTAAATTATGTATTTTTATTAATAAGATATTATATATAAAAAGAATTCACACAAAAAAAATATATATGTTATAAAGTTTTATATTTATAGTAGGAGTATATATATACGATGGTCAATTGAAGCCTATGTATAAAGTGATCTATAAACAAGTGCTTAAGGGTTATTGTATATACTTTTTTTTTATATACGACGCTCTACTTCAACTATCATATAAAATGCATTATAAATAAGTGTTGAAGGGTTGTCGTATATACCCCTATTATGTACAATGGTGCACTCTAGCCGTCATATAAGGTCCATCATACACAAGGATTGAATGACTGTCATATATACTCTTACTATATATGATGGTCCACTTTAGTCATCTTATATACTTTTGCAATAAACAACTGTCTATAATAGTTATGGAATAAAGTGCATCATACATAACCATTGGGCTATCTGTCGTATTAATATAACAATTCCATATATTGTTGTGCATAATCCCATAATATACAAATTTTTTTTTTCTAGTGTAACAAATAAAAATAAACACCCATTTCTCTCTAAAATGACAAGTACGTACTTAACTTATATGTTCATGGTCGATCGAATCCATTATATTATCATAGCATCCATTAATTGGCTTCATATTACAAGATACAAAAACGTCTCTTAAATTGTTTTTTTATTAAATTATTTAACTCTAGAAATTAAATATATATATATATATATATATTTCGTTGTAAAAATACAAACATTAAACACATGCATGATTTTCAATATGAACACGCAATGATTTTCAATATGATCAACATGTACAACTATATATCTTTCAAAAGAATGCGCACATGATTCTCAATTATAACACGTATTTGTTCTTTAATTTTGGACCACCTCATGAGAAACTGATAGTTGCACGAGTCTTCCTCCACTTGTTTGTTTGAGCTTTTCTGCATATAAATTCAAACGAATGGAGAGAATCCGTCAGCCATAACCAAAATATATTTCTTATTTTGTAGACGATTTCCTTTCATCTGTCTCTCATACATACATATATATATATATATATATATATCCGGCCAGCATGAGATCGTCGGACTTGCCATGCAACTCTTCCTTAGTCTTCAATGTTATAAGACGGAAACCTGAACTTGTCCGTCCAGCCAAACCCACTTATTCTGATACCACAAAACCGGCGAAACTGCTACTCTCTGACATCGACGATCAAGATGGTCTCCGTTTCCAAATTTTTCTTGTACAGTTTTACCGTCATAACCCTTCCATGAAAGAGAAAGACCCAGCGAAGCTCATTAGGGAGGCTCTTGCGCAGACCCTTGTATTCTACTACCCATTTGCTGGTCGATTAAAGGAAGGTCCTGGCCGGAAGCTTTACGTGGATTGCACCGACGAGGGTGTTATGTTTATTGAAGCTGATGCTGACGTTACGCTGGAACAGTTCGGCCATGCACTCCAACCTCCATTTCCTTGCTTCGAGGAGCTTCTCTTTGACGTTCCGGGCTCTGGAGGGATACTCAATTCCCCTTTACTGCTCATACAGGTCCTGCTTAATTTAATTATAAAGTAAATAATAAAGTAGTCTAAATTTATGCTCTTGAAATAGTTTTGAGTTTTCACCCTCTCCACACGAAAATTGATGGTTTTCGTTATTAAGGTATTAATTTCGTATATCCTTATAATTTTTATTTTTTTATTTTTTTTATCTCTATTCTTTAATTTTTTTTTTTTTCCCTCAATTAATCTTTCTATTTAATTTTGTTAAAGAAATGTTAAAAAATAATGTGTGATCGACAAGTTATCTATTTATTTATGGTAGAAAGGTAATTTTAAAACTTTTTTCCATTCGCAACTATAAATATTTGATCAAAGTACGGTGGCTAAAGATTTTTTGATAATTTCGATAAAAATTGTAGATTTACAATTGAAAATAGAGGAAAGTTTTAAAATTATTATTTACCCCTAAACAAGTAAATCACTTATTGGTAGGGTGGCAATATTTGTCCCGACATGAAATTAGTAAGTTAGGGTTTAGCATAAACGGGTTCGTATCAGAGCTGGTCGACCCCTTTAATGATAAACGTGTTTGGCTATGAATAGGTTGAACCCGCATAACCTATTTTCAAACTGCGAAATCCCGTTTAAATAGTAATTAATTTTTATTTTTTTTAATTATATATTCTAATTTATTATTAAATAACTTAATAATTTATATTCTTTTTAAATTTAAATATTCTATATATAATTATATTAAATAATAATATTATTTTTTATAAGTTAAATAGGAAAATAATCAGGTTAGTGGGTTGGTATTGTCTAATTGTGTTGGCAGGTTAGCAGGTTTTGAATTATATACGTGTCATAATCAGGTGGGCGGGTTGACATGAGTAATTTTCGTTTCGTGTTCAAGTTCAAGTTTTCGTGTTGTGTTTGGGCTTGTGTTGGGTTTGGATTGACAACTTAAGTATAATTATTTTAATTTAACTCGATAAAATTACATAAATATGGCACGATTGTCACACCTATTTATTTGACGTGTTATTTTTAAAGGTATTCTAATGAAATTATACGGGAGGATTAATTGTGTCAAAAAAGTTAAAGAATAACGACAAAAACAAATATAAAAATAAATATTATTAATGATCAATTCATACAAAAACGCATATTTGGGAATGAAAATGACCAATTTTTCATCCTTTCTATCAGGTTAAATTTATAGAACATGTGAAAATTTACTTCCATTCAACATAGTATCAGATAAGAAAATCATATATTTCATGCCCCTGTTTGTTAATTATTATGCAGTGTTGAGTCCTTTTTAAGGAAATTTGTTATTGATCCATGCATGAAGGAATGTGTTAAGAAGATAAATTTAACTCTTCTCTATTAATTTATACTTTTAGAGCATGTTGCAATTTATTTTCCATTAATTTTTTTACTGGTCACATCAATATTATCATATTAAAAAATTAAGATAATATTATTAATCATATTTTTCCTACAATATCTTTATAATTAATATTTTACCATAATTAACTATACTTGTTAAGGGTTCGTTATAAAAATTAAAAATATAAAATATAAAATCAAAAGATATTTTAATATTTTGAATCCAAAATAACATAAATAAACAAATATAGCAAGGATCTATCTGTCGCTATATATATATATAAATGAAATATGCAGGTAACACGGCTAAAGTGCGGGGGATTCATCGTGGCAGTACGCATAAATCACACAATGAGTGATGGTGTTGGGATTACTCAGTTCATGTCCGCAGTGGCGGAGATCAGAAGAGGAGCTACTTCACCATCTGTACTACCGGTATGGCAAAGAGAGTTACTGAGTTCAAGAGTGCCACCAAGAGTGACGTGCAAGCATCACGAGTACGACCAAGTACCTGATACTACAGGGAATGTGGCTGCTTTTGACAACATGGTCCACCGCTCATTCTTTTTTGGTCCAAAAGAATTGTCTAGTCTCAAAAAGATACTCTCTCCCCATGTAAGCAAGAGCTCCACATTTGAAGTTCTAACCGCGTTTCTTTGGCGATATCCTACCATTGTCCTCCAACCAGATCCTGAAGAGAATGTGGGGATTATTTGCATCCAAAATGCCAGGGATAAGTTCAATCCACCAATGCCTATGGGGTACTACGGCAATGCCATAGCATTTCCGGTGGCCTTGACTACGGCCGGAAAGTTGTGCAACGGCCCGTTCGATTATGCACTCCAACTTGTGAAGAAGGCAAAATCTGATGTGACGGAAGAGTATATGAAGTCGGTTGCTGACCTTATGGTTATTAAAGGGAGACCTCATTTCAATGTGGCAGGAACATACTTTGTATCTGATTTGAGGAATCTCGGATACGATCAGGTGGACTTTGGCTGGGGAAAACCTGTGTACGGTGGAATTGCTAGGGGTGATGTTGGTGTTATCCCTGGAGTGGCAAGCTTTTACACGCCATTTGTTAACAACAAGGGCGAAAAAGGAATTGTTGTCCCGATTTGCTTGCCTGCTTCTGCCATGGAAAGATTTGCGAATGAGCTTCACCGCATATTCAAATACAATGACTCATCGATCTCCTTGACAACATCTATCCGAACCAAATCTGCATTATGAAACCAGTTGACCGCAAATAATTATTGCATGCCCCATTTTCAATTAAGAAATAACATTTATGAATATTTTGCCTTTTCCAATGATTGTTGAATTTAGTCTTCAATATTATTATTATTATTATTTCTGTTTTGTTTGGTGTCACTTTTTACCTTTTTTATTTTGATTTTGTTAATCCCTAGCTTTTCCATTTTTACATATTTAGTCCTTTTTTTTAATAGTCACAAACAAAGTGGGTATAAATTTTAATATTTTAAATAAAAAATAATTAAATATAATGATTAAAATAAAAATATTCGGACAAAAATTATTAAATATAAATACTAAATCAACCGATTATTCTTGCCTTGCATTTTGAGCTCCCATGTTCCATTTTTAAGTCCATAAGGTTAAAATCCCTACCCTTTTTATATTTGGTCTTCCATCTTGATTAAGAGAATCAAAAGCACTAATTTTGCATTTAAATAAAGTTATTTTCTAAGAAAATTTTATTTAAATTTTGACGAATACAATCATGGTCCAAATACACAATAGAGACTTCCAAGATCCAATAACAACTCATGGACATATGGAGATTGGCATTTCTTCCTGATACGAACCCGCTAGAAGACCTACTGTAGGAACCTGCAGATAAATCTATTATGTGCTCGAGACGTTAGAAAATCAAATTGTATGATTAAAGATAAGAATTTAAAGGAAATTAAGTCTTTGAAACCCTAATTTTGAAGATGCTACAAAGGTTAATCATTCCCCTAATAAGTTAATCGCAAGGATGAACCTCAACACGATGCTTAACACGAACAAGAACCTTGGTATAAATGACCTCAATACATTGTTTTGTGTGCATAATGAACCTTGGTATGATGAATTACGCCACAAACGGTTGCGAAAATCCGTTTGCGAAATTTTGTTTGATATCGAGTATGAATGCCACGAAAGAATCCTATAAATTCAAGAAAGAGAGATAACTCCCATAAAATTCTTGGACCAAAGTCGTTTATTTATTATTTAATAAGCTCTATTTATGATTTAATAAGACATATTTATAAGTATAGTGTTTACAAAAACTTCCTAAATCAATGAGTCTTGATGTAAACTTTCTAAAAACTCTAATAATAATACTAATAAAAAACTAAATCAAATTGGCCCAGATTGACGTGCAAGCCTTTAAATAAATAATTACTCTATTATGTTGGTGTAACTCTCGCTACAAAATTCCCAAGCAAAAACGGCGACTAAGAAGCTGCCATTTCTGCCTCTCTAGCTGTCGTTTTTGCCTCTTATAGTAGTTCTACAGTTATTTTTTAATCGTCGTTTAAAATTATAAACAATGACTACAAAATTATCGTTTTTAATCAAATACGATACTTAAAAATAACGGTTATCTAAAATATCGTAAAAAAAAATTTTAAAAAAAAAAATTTAAAAAAAAAAAAATTACCAAATATGGCAACCAAAAAAACTATCATTTTTAATGGTCAAATACGACGGCTCCCAGTCGTCTTTTTTAATTTTTACTTTTTTTTATTTTTTTTTAAATGAAAAAAAAAAAAAAACTAAAATGATAGAGACTGCCCCAACCATCGTTTCTAATTCTGATTTTATTTTTATTTTTATTTTTTAAAATAAAATTTTAATTAAAACTTAATTAGAAATGAAATGTAACTATAAGTTAAAAAAAACAATAGGAGAGAAAAGAACTTGAGATGAAAAAAGTCTGTCGAAAGTCCCAGTCTTCAATTACTGTTAACGTCAAAACTTCTGAAAATAATGCCAAAATGAACGGATCTCCACAAAATTTGTCTTCCCCAGCCATGTTGGCTCTCGAACTTCTTCTGCAGTGGCCTGAAATTCCCAAAACATGAGACGCTTGAATGAATATGAACTAATAAATTGATGCAGTGCATATGCTAAGGGAGATGTGCCATATAACCGGTTCATTTAAAGACCAGTTTCCCAGAGAAACCATCATTTATCCAATCAAGGCATACCAACATTCAAGGCTACAAGATTTCAAGATTAACAGTTATCTTCACTTGCAGAATATCTAATTTATGGTACATTATAGTAACATTTTAAAGTTATACTGCAAACATAGTTGAGTAAGCTTGTCCAGAAAGAGCTTGGCAATTTGGGCACAAAGGCAACAAAAACGCTCAAAAACTGTCCAGAAAAATTCTGGACAACCCACATAAATACTGGCCAGTTCGGGCAGTCCTGAACCCCACAAGCACATTCTTTTCATTTTTTTTCCCCTTCCCTCATAGACAAGCAAAGCTATCCGTGAATGGGGTCAAATCTTTGAAGTTTTAACTTATGCAGGCGTTCTCCTTATTTCTACAAGTTCACAGGCTTCAATTATTGAAGAGATACAAAAGCACATTATGAAAGAGGAGAATCCTCAACAACATTGATCTAGTTCTTTGCAAGAGAAACAACACAATCACAAAGAAATATCATTCATAAACCACAATGCTAGTTCAGCTACTCTTGCAAAATGGAATAGGACAAAGTTAATTGGAATATGACAATAAATAATTGAACTAAAATATAGAAATAATATAAGCATAGACAAAAACATAAACTGACACTTTAATTACCAGTTTAATTTTCAGCACCAGGGCCCCTTGGGATCTCTCCATGTGAAGCAACGATTTTTCACGTCTAGTTCAGCCTCATGCGTACCAATTCCATAAACTTGCTGGTGGCTACCTTTATTCGGTTCGGTTGACTGGCAGCGCTGCAACTTTCTATCACCCAGTAAAGCTTCATCCCTGTAAGCTGGGCTGTCTTATCTTGGGTGCTCAATAAAAGGAACATTCTTCCACCAGAGTTTGAGAGCCTATTATTGAAATCAAGGAGAAGAATAATGGATCTTTCAAGAGGAAAAATCTTGCACTACATAATTTGAAGAAACGTGAATATATATAGGAAAGGGAAAAAAAAAAAAAAACCAAAACAAAATGGCAAACAGATTTTCTCATTACACAGCCTACACAATTAAGAGATGCCCTGGAACAAACTAAATCAGAAAACATCTACGGGGACAAAATTATCAAGAGTAATGGCCATTCATTACAAACAAGCAATACAAGAAACAGATAGTACTCGATGAAAATTATGGTGACCATTCACTTCACCTAAGGATAGATTGACCGAGTGTGCTACTATAAATTTAGAATCACTATTATGTTCAAGTATGTTATGATACGAAAAAGCTAATCAGTGTTTCATACAATCATATATTACCATACCATACCATGTAGGATAAACAAGTGAAGACCGTTTATGTGGTAGGAAAAAGCTTTATAGAACATACATGCTAATATATCCATAGTGCAACCTTATGGGGCATTAACCAGAAGAACCATGCTTGATCCCCTGCAATCTGGGAGGGTACTCTTTTTGCTGTCACTGAAGCTGTTAAATAGTTGCCAAGCTCAGGATGCTGTACCGAAATTACTACTGAGAGGTTAGCACCTGGAACACTTGCTTTAACACAGTAGTTCCCTAACATGTCCTGGGATTAAATATAAAATTCTATTTAATAAGCAAAAAAAAATCAAAACCTGATTTAATACTCTAGTTCCCTAACATGTCCTGGGATTAAATATAAAATTCTATTTAATAAGCAAAAAAAATTCAAAACCTGATTAGATCAGTACAGTGCAGTGCAAATGGAAACCATAGTTTAAAGAATGTTCCCTACTGTCTTGTGCAGATCACAATTACTGGTTATCAATATCTAAAATGGCACTCATTTTTATGGTTACTAGGTTATTACAAACAATATAAATTACATAAAGTTATCAAATTTTGTCTGGGCATCATTATCTAAAAGCAGTGATACATTTTTTTATATGTTTTTCATACTTTCTCCTTTGCTTTCTTTGCATGTCATCAACCAAGAAAATTAAAATGGATTTAGTAACAAAATACCTTAAATGGTAAGTGAATCTACCATTTGATTCTGTCAAGTAGAAGAACAAACCCACATGGCCCTCCTTTTAGTCAGTTTACAGACAACTTCAACCTACAAACTAGAACTAAAGCTACGAACTCATTTCCCATATAAAATAACCACAAAATAAAAATTTTAAAAAATAAATAAATAAATAGAAGAAGAAGAAAAGAAAAGAAAGATCCAAATTAGTGCTGAAACCTTGATTTGTCTACGACTTGGATTTTGAACAATGATCACAGAAATTAGAAAGAGATAAGCTTCTATCTTCATAGATGTCCATATTAATTTAACAGCTTTCATCAGCATTCAGCACAAAAAGAACGGAAGATTAGAAGAAAACACATTTTGCTAAAGTTGCTAGACCTCTAACGTCAAGATCACAAACAAACAATTTATGGACCTAATCTACTTGTAAAAGATATTAAAAAACCTTTCTCTAGATGTTTTTCTTTCACATGAACACACGCACAAAAACCAAAAAAAAAAAAAAAAAAATGAAACCTAAGAAATTGTAATGCTGTAACAGATAGTTTCTGGAAATAATGCAGATATACCAAGTTCACCACACATTGTATAAATCAGAGAACCAAATTAGCCAATCATAATAGTTATATACCACCTGAAAACTGTTGGGGGGCACAAGATTCACTCTACATTGAAACGAAAAGCTGAAAGTGCAAGTAACCTCATCAAACTGCAAATCATCTCTCAATAAAAAATTTTTATTACCACCAGCACAAGGCCAATTCATTATTTATATATATCTTAAAATCCAAGTTGGTAATAAAGATTGAAATATCTTTTGTATTACCACCAGAAAAATGGCAGCAGGGGAAGGCCAGAAAAACTAGAAAGATTCAGACAAAACCTTGCCTAAAAATGGGGGGAAAAAAAAAGGCCAATCCTGTCCAGAAAACTATGAAGCTCGGGTGGGGAAAAAAAGCCCAAAAAAGCTAGCCAAGCACAACACAAAACCAAAAACAAAAACACGTAGAAACGAGGTAAAATTGAGAAAATTTCGGGCACAAAAAGCTGCTCAAAGCAACAACAAATTATCCATAAAACAAGATAGTTAATTACCAGCCACAAAGCACAAGTAAATTAACAACATTAAAGCCAAGTAACGACGGGAAACAAAGCTCCACTGAGAAACCAAAATCTAGCAAAAAAAATTTTTTTAAAGAAATCCTACTGAGAATTAACAGGACCTGGAATGCCCAACACGGGGCTCGGAGGGCTAAATATTCGCGGCGGAGCTTCCGAAACCAGTTGCGACAAAGGCGGAGGTGGCAGAAATGACAATGGCGGTGGTGGAGGGAATGTGGCAATCGGAGTAGGATTTACATCACCTGCAGCTGGCGGCGATGGAGGAGAAGAATTTTCACTTGGATTTGAATTAGGATTGGGATTCGAATTTAGATTTGGTTGGGGCTGGGGAGTGATTGAGGAAGTAGAATTGTTGGGTTTTTGATTAAAATGAACCTGTTTTTGGTAGACACACAGGAAATCACCAAACTTTTAAAACTTGTGTACGCGTACGAAATATGCGATATAGATTCTATAACGCACATCATATACATGATATAATTTCAGTTTTATAACACGTATAGGATACGCGATATAGGTTCTATATCGCATATCCCATACGCGGTATATAAGCATTATAAAATTTTGTTTCATGCCAACACTATAATGCGTTTCACATACGCTATATAGCGCACAATAAAAATTTTCAACGGTTTTATGCTTCCCTATAATGCGTTTCACATATTCAACATAGGCGCATATAAATACCCCTCTATCACAATTTTTTACAACATTTCAAACCCTAGAAGACCGCCATAATTAAATTATCAAGAACTCAAAACCCTAGCCTTCGTTTGTCTTCTTTAGAAGTCAATCAGAATGGCATTCAAGAACTCTATATGGTAATTTGCGGATAGAGGCCAAAATTATTGAATTCTGTGTAAAAGAAAACGAACAAAAACAAGATAAATAACAAGCTAAGGGAAGGAAATTTTTCCACTAATACCTCGAATTGCATCAATTACAGAAGACCAATTGCACAAATCAGCAAAAGTCTATTTCCGGGAGTAAATAAAAAAAGAATGGGATGCCAAGGAGTAAACTTTACCTGAACAAACTCGAGATTAGAAGCTTTCAACGTTCAAATCAATCCAGAAAACGGAAACCCGGAATGTATTTCAGCAAGCATGAAACAAGTCAAAGAAAGTAAGGAGCAATGCGAACAAGAAAGGAAAGAAAATCCTCACCTGAACAAGCGGTTCAAAGACGGCAGCTCCTGGCGTGGAGGGTAGGGTGGAGGTTTGAGAATCTCAGGTCTGCTCTAACGTGCTCGAAGCGGGTCGATGCGTAATGGGTTGTGAGATGTTTGGTCAAGTCTTGAAAAATCGAATGTATATCGTGTATGAGATACGCGTAGTGTTTTATATCGCGTATGTGATGTGCATTATAGAATCTATATCACGTATCTCATACGCGTTAAAGCCATTTTTACACAAATTTTAAAAGTTGGGCCATTCACTGTGCGTTTGCCAAAAACAAGGCCATTTTAATCAAAAACCCTAGAATTGTTAGTGGTGGGAGAGGGGTTCGGATTCGGAAAACTAGGGCATGAGGAGGAGTGTGGAGCTGGAGGGAAAATGAAAATGCAATAGCGGGGAAGATTTAAAAAAAAAAAAAAAAAAAAAAAATTGGTCTGTCATCTGTTTTTTAAAAAATAAAAAAATAATGGGCCAAAAAGAACGGTCCAATCATCGTTTTTGGTTGGATTGGACCGTCATTTTTGAGTCCAAAATTTTAAAGAAAAATTAAAAAAATTATTTAGAGTTTAGCGTTATAGTATATTTTACTATATAAATTATTTTTAAACACTTAAATAATGTAATAATTATTATATATCTAAGTTGATAATAATAATCCAAAAAATTTAATCATTTCATACATAAAAGTATAACATTTCATTAATGTAAGTTACGATGTATATTTCTATACGTATTATATAAAGAACATCTTATTATATATATTAAATAATTAATCGAACTGTTGGATATAATCATATATATATAAATTATTCATATTGGTATAATTTTGATTTAATGGATATTATTTCATGTGTCATCCATTTATATTTTTATATTTAATACGGAAATATATACATTTTTTATTTTACAAAAAATCAAAATTTTAATCTAACCATTGGATTTGTTAAACATATAATAAAAATTAAACTTACAAAATTTTAAGTAAATCGAATATTATTTCATATGTCATCTTTCTCTGTTTGTAATTTTAATATCAAAATAGAGAAATTTTTTTGTTTTACAAAAATCAAAATTTTAATCCAACTGTTAGATTTGTTAAATATATATCAAAAAACAAACCTACAAAATTTGAAGCCAATCCGATACTATTTCATGTGTCATCCAACTACTTTTGTAATTTTAATACCGAAATATACACATTTTTTTTTTGTTTGGTAATTGAAATATACACATTTTTTTATTTTATAAAAATCAAACATTTAATCCAACCATTAGATTTATTATAAATATATTAAAAATAAAATTTGAAAATTTTGATGCCAATCTTATATTATATGAATATTGATAGAAGTTATAAACTCGTATTTTGAGCAAAACTCACACTTTGTAGCCATCATTTTTGCTCAAATGAGGCGTTGTATTTGTCTAACCTAACACAACACTTATAAGACCGTTGTATTTGGTCACCACGACCGCCATAGACTGACACATTTTCCAAAAAATATTGAACACGACGGTTGGGGGCAAACAGTCATATTTGGTGGACCAAATACGACGCCATGAAACCACCGTATCTCGTGACCAAAAACGACAGTTTGCAGCTGCCATATTTGGTAGGCGTCAGATCTGCCAACTTTTTTTGTAGTGTCTTTTATTCTTGAGCTTGGATTAGGTTGACACATCTTTGTGGACCTTGATTCTTATTAGGCCTCCGCATATTGGCTTGAGTCCAAACTATTAGATTAGTCCGTTGAGTGCTTCTTTGAACCTCTTTGCATGAAATCTGGTAATTATCTCACATGAAACGTGCATTGGATCTCTTCTTGGACTTGTGTCACCCCTCAAAACTATGATATGTTTCTTATCCTCCGTAGCCATTTTATAATTCACATCACTCCCCTCCTCTTGAAAAGGATTTGCCCTCAAATCATAAATCATTTCTTTAATGGAATATTTTTCAAAATAATTTAAAATATATATAAACTTAGAGATAAGCGTTTCTCTAACATAATAAAGAATTATCAAAAGATATTAAAATCTATTTTGTAGATATCTAAATCTTGGAGAGCAGTTGTAGATATTGCTTTAAAAAAGAACTCTAAACAAGATGAAGAACTCAAAGAATCACGAACACAAACACAAACAAAAGATGGAAACGAAACTAAGATAAAATAAAAAAAATGAAAAAATAAGGATAGATAACTTGTTTCTAACCCTTGCTCTGATACCAAATGATGCAAACCCGCTAGACGACCTACTCTAGCGACCTGCAGATCAATTTGTTCTTTGCCGAAACGCTAGAAAAGCGAGTTATACGATTAAACATAACAACTTTAAGGAAACTAAGTCCTTAAAACCCTAATCTTGAGGATGCCATAAAGGTTAATCACTCCTTTGACAAGTCAATCACAAGGATGAACCTCAACTCAATGCTCAACACAAACAAGAACCTTGGTATATGTGACCTCAACCTGTTGTTTTGCATGAATAACAAACCTTGGTATGATGAATAACGCCACAAACGATTGAGAAAATCCATTCGATAAGTTAGGTAGGACGCCACAAATGACTGCGGAATTCCATTTGATAAGTCGAGTATGGCTTGACTCTTTTATTATTTGGCTTGGATTAGGTTGACACATCTTTGTGGATCTTGATTCTTTGGCCTCCGTGAATAGGCCTGAGCCTGATGTGTTTGCTTTGTGTGATTAAAATAATAGCATAAATCGAATAGAATAAATCACATAAGGTTGTCACGTAATCAAGCACAACTATAGGCAGAGTACCTATCGCATGTAGATAGTAACA
>JAXGGT010017744.1:0-17145 GCA_035583425.1 Marsdenia floribunda
AGTCCTAAGAATGGTAGAGAGACATATTAAATACTAAGTATTAAGGGTCCAAAATATATAAATTTATATGTTATCAAAAAGCCTATTGACCAATATCTCTTTCCAATGAGAGATATTTCTTTGGAGTGGAATCTCCTAAAATATTCTCTAAGACATTGTCTAAAATACCAATAAAACTAATACATGTGTTAGTTTAATTAACCCTAAAAATTTATAAAGACAGCTAATCTTCTAAATCGCTATTAAACCATTCTTCCAATCACATCCCCAAGGGTAACCACAAGAAACCTTTATTCCTATCAAAAATCATCCATCTGACTTTGATTTTGATAGACCTGGCTCCATCTATCTCTTTGTCTTTCTTGCTCCATCGGATTCTAATAGTTTTACCATTTGTTGGCTCCACCTAGCATTTTAATAGCTCTATGTGACACTCTAATACTACAATTCAATTATAAATAATACTATATAATTGGTATCAGAGTATAATACCATTTGCAACCCAACATCCTCCCATTGTAGTACGCGCTCCTCAAATTTGTTTCATTCCATTCTGTTGTTCCTTCTATGGAGAACTAAGTTTTGAAACCCTCCACTATCCAAACCAATTGTCGGTTCTTGTAAAGTTCTTTCATCTTCCTACAATAACCAATTTTCTCATACTTTAGGCTTATTTTACCATTACTAACCTCCATATTAGCTCCTCTCCAATTGCACTTATCTTTCCCACCTCGATTTTCTTTTCCATGTGTAGGATGCTTTATTATTATTATTTTTTAAACTTGTTTTACCAATGAAGATTTATTAAATCTTTTAATATCCCTAAAAACAAGTTCTACTTTACCTTTTGTGTTCATACATTATCTCATTTTCACTAATACATGTGTATAGTTTAATCCTAAATTCTAAACCCTAGACCGTCAAAACCCTTAAAACCCTTGAAACCCAAAACCCAAAATTCTTAAAACTAAACCCTAAACTCTAAACCCTAGGGATTCCTAAAGTAGTTATGCTTGAGCACAAGCATCTCTAATGGAGGCATTGCAATAAAAATGAGTTAGAAAAGGTCGATCAAATGAATTTTTTTTTTTTTTCTGGCTTTTTTGAGATTCTTTATGATTTTTCTTGTACTGCCATTTTTCGAGAATTAGGAGGGGGAAATATGGAATTCTTTAAAGTGAAAGGTGTTTTCAACCTCTTTGAGTTCCATGAGGAAAATGGATGTCCTCTGTCTAAAGATCTGATGAAAGCCTTGTAATAGCATTATGGAGGTCACGTGCCTCCAAATGTTTTCTAGCTGCCTTTACTTTTGAACTGTCACTTGCCATCTCCAAACTCTACATTCACCTGACTTCCTACTACTTCTCACACTTCTTTCTCTAACACTATGAGCAAAATTTTAAAAAACAGTACGAAACTCTTGGCAATAGATTAAGACCCAAGAAATGAGCGTGAGAAACTTTTTCTACACCTGCAAATTTTGCATATCATTAGAGAAGTTTCTCATAATCTTAGGAAATAGAGTTCACTATAAAGAAGATTACTTTAGTGTCCAAATTGGATAAAGAATGGAGATTTGTTCAGATATTCAACATCAAATGAGGCATAGCATACTTGGCATATCTTTACCCTAAATACGTTTAGGTAAAAAATTTAACCAGACTTTTCCAGATATCAAAGACAAATTAATGCCCCATTTAAAGTTAAGAAAAAACCCCTTTTCAAGATAAACATCATTTTCCATTGTAGCAAAAATCAAGGGATTTTTCTACAGATATGAAGATGTCATTCCTGAAGGTAAAAATAACATGAAGAGAACACATTCATTTATTTTGCCACTGAAGATGATTTTTGTTTTTTTTTTTTTTTTTTTCCCCTAAGACCATTACTAAAGATGATTACCTGGCATGCATAGAACTATCCCACTAGGAAAAAAAAAAAAAAACAAAAAAAGGAAGAAGAACAGAAAAATTTGCACGAAAAAGATGAGAAAACAGTTCATACCTAAAATAGGACACAATTGAGAATTCACAGGAAAAGTTCTTGAGGTTCACAAAAATTGCCAATGCAAATTCAACTTTAGCCTTCAAATCATGTAGGATCCATGATCTTACAAAAAATTTGAGCGTAAGAAAATATTGAAACCATATTTGTAATGATGATAATTCTAGCAGCCTACATGAAGTTGTTCTTCAAGCCTCTTAACCTGCAAAAAATTCAAACGGAGAATTTGTTTCTGATGATCCCTCCGACAATCAAGTTAGTATTTAATCAAGTCAATAGGGCAAAAAATTGGAATTGAAGTTAAAGATAACAAGTAAAATATATAGTTTTGTTATATGGGATTTTCATGTATAAAAAAGAACAGAGATTTTTCTAGATTAAACGTCCCTCTTTTCTTTTGAGCTTTCAGTGTGTTCATATGAGGCACAGTGGCTATTAGTTGGGATTTGTGCTTCTTTTCTGTTGCTCCACTTGACCAATTTATTGTTTATAGATAGTTGTATATTTGACACATGTAATTTGCGTATAGATTTCAATTAAGTATTAAAAATGATAAAGTTTTCCATGAATTTATATTTCTTTTAAAGCAAATTTTATTATCTTTATACAAGCAATTGACCAAGTGCCAGATACAAAGCCCATGGCGAAATTCCTCTTGCCGAAGTGTTGAGTGGCATAAACCCAAGTCCAATACCTGCTGATATATAAAAACCTTATGTATTTATTTGCCTTTATAGCTCTATTGTGTTAAATGTTTGTTTGGAAAGGTCTTGTCAAATATCCTCATAATCACACAACTTAAGAAACCAAAATCAATTTCGATTTCATTTCTAAAGCACATGAGAATCACTCCATTTCAATTTCACATTCATTTTTAAATATTTTAAATTAATTCATAACAATATTAATTATTTTTTAATTACATAATTAAAATCTAAATATCCACGAAACGTTGTTAAGCAAATAAAATTTTGGTTAAAAGAGTAATGAAAGCTGAGGAAAGGAAGAATTTATCTCGTCTACAAATGCAGCTTCCTGAATACCCAAATCTGCAAAAGAAAAAATGGAGATGGTTTTCTCCGACGATCAAGTTAGAAGGAGAAAATGGAGAAAAAAGAGCTAAAAGATATGAAAATAAATCCTAGAGCTTTTTAGGGTATCTTTGCTTTAAGAAGATGATGATAATGTATATTCCTTGTGTTGTCAAAGGACATACCATTTTCAGCATGTTAATACCCCTTTTATAAGTAAATTGGGTTATACCTTGAGATTTGCGTTTTACTTAATCTCTACCGAGTGGCAAGCTTTGTAAGCTAGGATTAATTGCATGGTTGCCACTTGTACCCTCTATTGGATTTCAAAATAAGTTTAAAAGTATATAATTGAAAATCCACTTGATAACTTGTCATTGCAGTCAACATTGATGTCAGAAATATAAATTAAATAAATATTTAATTTATGGCTTTATATTTCTGTTATCCAATATTCCTAGATTTGACCCTTGGAGTGTAAAACGGTTCATTTTACACTCTGGGTAATTTGTTATCTGAAGTATGTTGCCAGTGCATTTCAGAGTTTGTTTCTCTCTTTATTTGAAGTGGGCTGCCTAGTATTTTCAGAGTTTGCCTTTCTTACTTCCCGGAGTCCACACACATAGCACTTTCCTATTAATCCTCTTTATCAATGATAATAACCCTTCGGTGGCCCCCCACATGAGCAAATGAGTGACTCCTCACTGCTTATGTGGAAAATGTGTTTATGAGAATTTTAAAGGGTTTCTTTACAAACATTTCCGCTTTTGTAGTGTTGAACATTTAAGTCTCCCATCAAATCATTTTTTCTTTCCTCCTCGATTTTAATAAAGTAATATTATTTTTATCTTTCCTTTCAAAAAATACCTCTCTCCTCTTTTTTATAAACCTTTTCACTGTTCTCTTTTTCTTCTTTCTTTTACCTTCTTCCATTTTGAGAACAAAGCTTTCTCTGCGATTTTTGTTTCAAGCTTTCCATTTCTTCGTCATTTTGTGCTTTTGATCCATAGAAAACCTTTAACTTCTCCAAGGAATTTAAAGGTATAACCATTTTAGCAGTCGATTCTGGTTTTTTGCATGTGTTCTTTTCTGCCATTTCATTCTTTGTGTCTTCATTTTCTGAGTTTGTCTGTGTCAAAAAAATAATGGGTTTCAAATGCATAGTTAAAAAGATAACCATGGCGTTAAGTTTCCCAGACTTGGTGCTTTATGAACTGCATAGTGATTGTTGGAGAGTCTGTAGGCATATTCAATGTAGGGTAAAACAAATTGGTGAGTGATAACATATGGATTTATGTATTTTAGACCCTCTATGCTTAGTATTTAATACATCCACTCTACCATTCTTATAATTTTTATGTATTGTTTTAATTTATCAGGGTAATTTGGGTTATTAAGTTTAATGGTTTTGAAATTAAATTATTGGGCTTTTAATTGTGCTTTTATTTTATTTCAGGTCCAATTCCAAATGACCTTGAGGAACTAGAATGGGCCTCATGATTCAACTTTGTGAATGCCCAATATGCAAGCAAACTTGGGCTAGAATTGGAGGGCCCGTGAAGTCCAAAAAATAAAAGAAAGAGAGGAACCCTAGAGAAGAAGACGGAGAGAGGATTGATCTAAAAAGAGGGACAATTCAGAAATCACAAAAAAAAAAAAAAATGGAGAAATCGAGTAGGAGAAGATCTAGCTTGATGGCAGCAAAAAAATCCGTGTAATTAGTTCAAGGGAAGTGGTTTCCAGGGCAATTTAGAGTTCCAGAACGTCATTGATTTCTGGTTTCAATTTGATTTTCATATTTGATTTGCTTTCATTAGCACGAGAGTGAATGATTAGTCGTTTGGCTGGATTTCTCTTTGATATTGGATTTAGTTTTATTGATGATTGTTAATTAAACTTGTGCGATCATCACTATTTAAATGTTTTCAAATCTGAATGCATCATGGATTCATGAACTACTTGATTTTCATGGGTCTTAAGTTAATCACGAGTTGATAGATTAGGCAATTGTCTAGGAAGTCACACTAGTGCTTATTCGAATTCCGACAAATTGTCACTAGGTGATCGGGATTTTAATCTGGGATTCTAAATTAGTATTCAATCAAGGGATCAGATTAGCAATTCGAAAATATTTAGAAGAACAAGGAAGAATTAAACTGGAACTCAACCCTAGACTGATTACGGTTTCTCATTATTGTTTACATTAGATTTCATTTAGTTTAATTGTTTTTGAACTTTTTGTTAAACATAAAAAAAAAAAAAAAAAAAAAAAACCCTTTTCAACATAAATTGAGATAAGTGAGTTCTTTAATTTGATTTAACGATTAGGGCTTCATTGGGAGATGACCTGGTGAGCACTGTGCTGCTTCCAGTTTTAATTAATTTTGGCCGATTTAACGATAGCCACGAATTTAATCCTTACCAGTGAGTGATGGACCATAGATTATTATGACACTGACGGTAAGAACTCAAGTGTAGCTTTTGATGAAACTCGACCTTTAGGTGCCCAAATGATTGATTAATTGTGGAGAAGAGGAGTGGATACGTAGATACTTAGAAAATTTTTGGTTTTTTGAAATTTGGCCTACTATTAACATTGATACTTTGATTGAATTTTAGACTCTTAAATGGCTGTGTCAAAAGAACCCTCAGCAAATAAGAATTATGACTCTGAAGTTGCCGAAGTTGGCACTTCTACTAACCCAAGCAAAGTAAGGGAGGTTGTGGATGTAAAGGACTCCTCTAAGACTAAGACTGACAAGGGTGAAGAGCATAGTGAGCGCTCTAAGGGAGGTGAGGTGAATAGTGACTCTGCTACTAGTAGGGGAGAAGAGTCTTCTGAGGAGGGTGTCGGAGTAGAGGAAGATGTGGGAGAAGATGAAGCTAAGGAGGCTGACCTATGACCGTGATATCTCCTACTTTAACTTCAGGTTTGCAGTTGAAGTAACTGTAGCTGGTCAAAGTAGCTCTAGAGTAAAAATTATTGAACCCTGTGCTCAAACTATAACTGTAGCCGTAGTAATTAGCTTTGGGGTGACTGCAACTGGACTTCAGACTTCTAATTTGAAAAGACTAAGCCGTTGGATACTTCCGAAAGACCTCAAGGGAGGAGAGGAAAATTTAAGTTAGAACCTTATCCAATTTTTGCCCTTCTTCACAACTAAATGGACAGTAGTGAACTCGTAGCACTTCGCGTAGGCATCCACTTGGATGAGACGAAGTATAGTACTTGGCTATACAACTCAGTTCTTTCCATGTTAACAAAACGCGCTCCCATTCCTCTGTTCCACTTTGATTCGGGTCTTAGGCTTCCAATGGGCCTCGTTTTCTCAAATTTTCTCTTTTCTATCGAGCCCAACTAGCACATCTTCTTAGTAACACCATGAGGTACATTATGTGCCTCATTATTCTTTGTAGGAGATTTGGTTTCAAAGTCTCTTAAAATATCATTCATTATTATTTCAATTCTTTGAAAATGGTCAATAACACTTTTTCCATGAGACCTCGCCGAAATATGTTTTGACACTATTCCAAATAAAGTCGGCTGGAGGGAAAAATGGGTTTTGGTGGAGTCCAAAATTGGTTTTCTTTTTCCTCCACAGACCAATTCTTTGTAAAATGGAAATCTCCTTCCTCTACTTCCAAATTTTCTTCATCAGATAAGAGCTTTGTAAAAATTATAGAGGAAAACATAGGCAGTGACCCCTCTAATCAGACCAAATTCTACTCCATCCAAGAGTTATTAAGTAGGGAGAGCTTGGAATAGTGCGAGATAGAGAGTAGAGGAGAGAAGAAAAGAACTTGGGCTTGACGATGATCATGTGTACAATATGTGGACACTCCACCCCGGTAGGGTCTTTACCAATGAATGCTCAAATTGCAAGGAAGAGAGCTTACTGGGTTGTCAAACCATAGTTGGTAGATTACTTCTCCAATTTCTTCACCATTCATTTTTCATCTTGATGTGTATGTGTTCTAGTGTAGTTTTTTTTTTCTTTCTTTAATCATTTTGTTTTCTTTTTACTTCGCAGCTATGGGCTTCGACAAGCTTGAGGAAATAAAGAAGAAGCAAAAGGCCGCCAGGCTGGCAAAGCTGCAGAAGAACACTACTAATCCTCCAACTCCACGGACTAAGGTGGAAATTGAGAAGGACTTGGAGAGGCTGGCAGAGAGCCAAGGCCTTAATACCACGGAGTCCCATGACCCCCCTCCTCAGCCTACTGATGCCCAAGGCAAGACTTCTAGGGGATCGAAGAGTTCAAAGTCTATTGCTTCCGACCTTCTTCCAAAGGGCCCAAAGAATAAGAAAATATCTCATGATGGGGAGGGGTTTGGAGCAACTAAGAAGTAGAAGGACAAAAACTCCAACTCTTCTGCTGCTGCAAAAATCTCTACTCCGACCGCACATACTTCTGGTGCTGGGGATACTGCTGCTACTGCTACTACGTGCTGACCCCTCTTGGTTGAAACCTAGGTTTGAGCTTCCCTAGGCTATTGTTGGTATAGAGATTTTGGCTAATGAGATTGATAACACTACCTCGATCTCGATGGTCTCTACATAAGTCACCTGAAGAATGTTGTTCATATGGGGAGGTCCATTATTAGTCAGAGTGCTGATCCAAATCTCTTCAAGGATATTTCGGGGGCAAGCATCATAGAGGTCTTCAATAGATTTGGTGGCCTAGTCTCCAAAGTAAGGAACTTTGATTTCATTTATCTTTCTTCTCTTTCTTATCATTTTTTGCTAACTTTTTTTTTTTTTTTTTGGAAGATATCCACCTTTGGACTCTATATTGGAATATTGCCAAGAAGACGGAGTCTATGAACATCTATGCTTTCAACCTAGAAAACAAATGTAGCAAGTTGGAAGCTTTAGCCTCTGATTGGAAGTTGAAGTTCGAAGCTGAAGAGAGGAGGGCTAATCTAATGTTGAATGAGAGGAACAAAGCCCAGGCGGAGTTACCAGCAGAGAAGGCCACTTGCAAAACTGAAGTTGACGATTTAAAAGCAAAGTTGGCTGCCTATGAAGCTGCCAATAAGGAGCTAAAGGAGAAGAACTTTAAGCTCATTGACTCAAAGAATGGAGCTAAGATTGCAACTGATCGATTGGAAAAAAGTGTCAAATACTATAGGTCAACTGATTACACGAAGTACGCCATCAATGAATTCAAGGCTTCGGAGCCCTATAGGGATGCTGTAGATGAGGAGTCTGTGGCTTACTTAAACTGAGGAGCCGCACATATGGCTAGGCAGCTTCATCATTTCTTCAAGGACAAGACTCCGCTCCTTTAGGCCTACGACTTATTCTTCACTATCCCAAGGCCCAGGGCAGAGCTAATGTCATTCCTTTTATTGACGAAGAAATAGCTGAAATCAAGAAGTATGATGAAGGGAAAGGCCTGTCGCCATGGACTCCTCCTACACCAGTCTCTCCTAATTTCTTTGAACTGGTGGACTCACTTCTTCTAGACTCCATGGCCAACAATGACTCCGATAATGTTGATCTTACTCAAACTAAAAGAGCTAAGAAACACCTAAGGCTACGGGTATAGACTCCAATTTTTTTTATTATTATCCAATTTCATCAACTCCAAAGAAAACATGTCAGTGTTGTCCAAACACACAAACTCAACTTATTTTAAAATAAACTCACACATCTTAAAATAAAAGCTAGTCCAAACACAGCCTAAATCCCTAGTGCAATCCAAATTCCAGACTTTACTCCAATATGAGAAAGTCTAAAGTTACAAAATAACGAAGGGAATGTAAATCTACAAAAATGACCTTAGCTTCACATTTGGAAAGTCCTTACAATATGCTGCAAAAACTATTTTATTAATACCTCATCATCAGCCTCCTCTTTCTTAACTTTTTCAGATTCTCACTCAGCTTTATCCTTGCAGTACTTGCAATGCTTGATTCCTGCATAAGGAAGAGCACAAAGAAAGTTTTATGTTTTCCTGATACAGAAGTCTACTTCAGCTTTCAATGTTCGCATAAACATCGAATGGAGAGTTATGGATTAATTAGAACCATTTTCTTGGGGAAACAAAAGGGATTAACCCATGCATTGTACTTCATCTCCAGAATAAATCAGGTTACCAAAATGGTTTCAGAAACCAACTATTCCTTTTATGCTCTATAGGTCAACACCAAGTGTAGAAACCATAGACCACAAGAATAGATGAATACTCATACTAGAAGTAGTGTATCCATAGTCTCAATCTTCTCATCTTTGGGTGCTTCATTAGCCTTTGTCTTGTCATTTTTTACCTTCTTATTTTTCAGCTTACCTTCATATTGAAGATAAACAGTCTTACAAATACACCACCATTCTCCCAAGCAAGTAAACAAGGATGTAGCAAAAGTTGAGTTAAGAATGGTTCTAGTTATATATCATGTTCCAAACTCATTTGTTTTGGAAACAATTTGGCATCAATGTACATGGAACAATTTCTAACAAAAAATTCAGCATTTAAAAATGTTAAAACCGCCCAAAGGAATATTCATTTAGGTATAAATCTGTCCTCAATGTGGCAACAAAAGGAATATGTGAGCAAAGAACTACTTCTTTTCTCAATCTCTACAACTTATGTGTTAGATTCTTAAGACAAATCCAATTTTTTCATTTTCTAGATCCCATTTTAAAAATTCTATATCAGAACTCTATGATATTAATAGTAAATCATCTGAAATTCCAAAACTACTACCATGAAGCGCTTTACTTAAACAAAGGATATGGTAAGATTAACATATTATAAAATTACTATGCTGAATTTAAATAAGATCCCAAAGAGATCAATTACAAAGGAATAAGTTCCAAATGTTTGTAATAGTAATGAGAATCCCAAAGTCAACACACCTGGCCAACTAGTGGGAAGTATAACTGGGCTATATAAAGCTTATCTTTAGGCTTCTAGTAGCGAACATCAAATTCATGTTTGCACAAAAGGACCACAAGAACTCTAGCTGCCTGAAATTTTGCAAATAATGAGATCATGAGATAAAAGAGGCCAATCATAGTCCTGGAGCAAGGATTGCTCACTAGTTGAAAGAATCAGGCAGTAAAAATCTAGCAGTACCCTCAAGAATTGAAACTTTCATGGCACTACGCAAACATTGAATACTGGAAAAAGGGAAAAGGAACATAATATAGAATTGGACTTCAGCCTCAATGAAGATCTAAATATAGGTTCGATGCCATTATACACATATAAGGAGGGAAAATGAAAGGAAAAAAGTTGTGTTCATATGTATATATAATACGATGGATAGGACAATTTTGCCCATTTTCTTGCTACCATCTCCCAGTTCTAGTTCCTAAGTGCCCACATAAATCAAGAAAAATTCAAGCCATAGTACAAATATCATTTAAGAGTCATCATAGCAAAAGGTGTTCTCAAAGCACCACAAAACAACAAAACAACAGTAACGGCACATACTTGTCAAATATTTATCCACAATGAACAGAAAAAAAAAAAAAAAAAAGAAAAATTCAGCAAGCATTGATCTTATAATAAGAAGTTTTGGAGTTCAAATTAGTAACACTACTTATCACAGCTGCTGCTTACAAGAAGTCATCAGAAGCACAAAATACTATGAATAATTACGCCAAGAATTTTTTGAGGTTGAACTAGGTAAACTAGGACAACAGAAACAGAATGAGGAAAACAGGTATATGAGGTAAATGATTCACAATCCTTATGTTCCTCCCCTAAGTAAGACAACCTTAAGTAGAACCTAATCAACTCAATTTAGGAAACTAAATAATAACCATATCCTAAATAAAGTTAGAAACTAAATGACTGCTAGAAACCTTAAACATTTGGAAATATAATCAGAAAATACCCTAAAGTTTATTAATTTTCCCAAGGCCTCCAAGACTTTTCTAATTCTACAACATTTTCCTTCATCGTAATAAGGTTTTAAAGGATATATATATCATAGCCTTTTCCATAAATATTTTAAATTCAAAAAATTTGGCACTAAAAAAAATTACCACTTATTTTAATAGAAAAGAAGCACCATTAGACATAATAATTAAGATAAAAAGCTCCACTCCAGTTTATTAAATTATTATACTCCAATATACAAAAACAGTTCTAGAGTTTGTAAAAACCTTTTGTAGCATTTTGAGTCAATTAATAAACTCACAACCAAGGCCACTCACGTCACATGTTATCTTTTACTATTCTAAGTCATACAGCATTTCAGTGAACCTTTTATATCAGTAGTGCATCAAAAATATATACAAGATAGCAAGGAAACAATTTTAATATGAAAAAACACTTTCCAATGAAAATTGTTCAAGAAGAACGTTCATTGAGCATTCTCTGTTCTAATCTTAAATGTAAGCCATCACCTCTAACAACCAAAGTACAGCTCTATAGCTACAACACTATAATCTGAACTGTATCATACATACCTGGTAGATGGAAAATAAATAGCTAATGGTACAAGAAAACAAAAATTAGTTTAATAGCATCATGCGATGTTTGAAGTAGCAAACAATCACATGCTTGGTAGGCAACTCAAAAGCAAGAAAATGGCATTCTATTGGAACAATAAACCTTTTCATGCATAGGTACATCCTCAACCAGAATATGAAAGATTTGACCAACTAAATTGTACCTTTGGGATATTATGTAAAGCAATAGCAGGAGTTGCCCAAAATTCATGGCACATGGTATATGTCAAAGGGACCAAATAGGCTAATTTTTTATTATTACTTTAATAGTAAAAACAAAATAATAAAATGACCACAAGTACTTGAAACCATAGAAGAGGCATAGTAAAATTCACAAGTATATGAGACATCCTAACTTTTTTGGCAGAATATTAAAGGATACTCCATAAATGTTTTATTTTCGTAATTAATGAAACTAAGTAAATGAAATAAATTTATATATATATAAATTATTAGTGAATTAATTTTTTTTTTTTGTAGTTATTATTATTCACTGAAATTAAAATAAAATATGTAAGAAGATTTCTGATTTATTTGTATTTAGAATTTTAAAATTCTTAATTTTTTTCTCTATATATAAAATAAACTTTACCATATGTCTAACAAATTTTATTTTTAAAATTAAAATCTAAAAATAATAAATAATAATAATAATTTATGTAAAGATATATAAGTTATAAATTAGATAATTAGAAGATAGTAAAAATTAAAGAAAAAAGTATGAAGAAAAATTAAGTATTATTTAATTGGTTGCATGAGTTTAAACTTTAACCTATTTAGTCTAAATATAATTAAAATTAAATAGGTCAATCTATTCTGACTTGAATATGTAAACTCTTAACTCTAACCCATTGTATTCAGGTCATTTTTGTACAAGGTCTAATAATATGACCCCAAAATTTAAAATTTAATGTGATTAGTTTGATTATGTTATATTTGAGTTATTTTTTTAAGTTATCTTTTCAAATTTTTGCAATGCCATTACATGAAATTTGTAAAGTATGTAATAAATTTTCCCTCTTTATTTGGATCTCAAGATATACAAATTATGTATTTTCTATATCATTTAATGTTGTTAATTATTTAGTTGATGATATTTGAACTCCTATAGTGAAGGGGTGTTTGTTAAGTATGTTGGTTAATTAAGAACCTAAAAATCACTATGAGATTCAGGGCCAAGCTGAAAAGAGAATATCATGGAGGGACCAAAACACCGTGTGATATCTGGAGCATGCTTCTACCCATGCATTTGTGTGTGGGAACAAAGTCTTGCCAATGCCTTACCAAGGAAGAAGGCAAGTTGTTTGGACAAGCGGCTTTGTTTAGTTTGGTTGGAAAGTATGTGTGCGAAAACAATGTGGTAGGGTGTGGCTCCTCTTACTCAGGTTCCTCCACTTGTCAAATGTAGGACTTGAGTTTGAATCTTATCAGGGTAGCTATCTATAAAATGACATAGCTAAATTTTGTTGCATGAAATTGATAAGATTTTTATTACGTCAAGACTCAGGAGAGAATTTGTAATTTGTCTTGATTAACATATAAAAAATTGAAAAGTATAATAAATTTTTGTATAAGAATTTTTATAAGACAATTTTTAAATAAGTTTTACACATACAAAACGCTTTTTACACTTGTCTTGTCACAATAATATATGGCCTAATGAGCAATTAGATAATTCTTGTCTAAATAAAATCTTGATTTCAAAGAAAAACATAATCGTATTTTTATTTAAATATTCTTTTAAAATTCTGAGCATTTTTTTTCTCATTTAAAAGCTAAATTTGTAAATGTATTAATTATACAAGGTATTGCCTTGGTTATAGAGCCTCATTTATGACTTGAACATGTTTAAATCAGTCCAAAAATTTCACTATTTTTTTTTTTTTTTTGAAGAAAAAAAAATTCAAATTTTTAAATGTTTAAAAGTAAACATAATTTTAATTTTGTGTTAAATGAAAATATAATTTGTTAGGGAAAAAAAATTGTGTAAATGGACCTTGAATTGGTTTGATAGAATCCTTTAAAAATTATTGTACATTTCTTTTTCTTTATTTTTTTTTTTTAATTGAAGTTGTTTGGAACAAGTGGATTACATATACTAGTTAAGTTAATGTAACTTGTTTTAATGAAATTATTAAGTCAAAAAATTAATTTAAATTTAATAGAAATTTGAAATAACTTTTAAAATTAGATTACGAAAAGTCATTTAATTTCTTAATATTAAAATTGTGTTTTTTTTTTTTTTTTTTTTGTATAAAAATTAATATTGCTCAATTATTATTATTATTTTCAAAAAACAAATACTTTTCTATAATTAAGAATTTGTTAATTGATACATTATTAAGAATATGATAACTATATAATAATATCACGTAACTTCTATTGAACTAACCTCCATTAAAAACATAATAAAACTAGGAATGAAGATGAGTGAATTAATATGGAGAATGGATTTGAGAAAATGGGACAATACATGAACGCAGTGTTATGAAATCGTATAAAAAAATAATAAAACTAACGAGAATAGTATAAGAATAACAAGAGATATAGATATATAGAGAGAAAGAGAATTTTATTAATGATCTTTCCGATTCCTTTGATACAAGATGATTCGTATCTTTCGTATGGAATTCATTATCAAATGAAATGGTCTTCATGACCCTCTATTTATAGGAGGAGTTTAGGGGAGGGTTGCATCATCGATGACATCATATTTATTGATCTCAAGGTAAAGTAATAATGATAACTTTTTGATATAATGGACATCCACAAACTTCGAAGACATTCTTCGAATTCATAACACTCCCCCTTGGATATCCATAACATAAAGAATATGCCTTGTTAAAACCTTACTTAAAAAAAAAAAACCCAGTGGGAAAAAACTCTAGTAAAGGAAAAAGAGTACAATATTCTTTATGCGTAGATTTCTTCCCTTGTTGAGATAATCTCTCGAGATCTTTAAACAGATGCCAACCAATTTTATATCTCAACTTCTCAAAAGTTGCAATCAGTAGTGCCTTAGTGAATAAATCTGCAAGATTATCATATGACCGATTTTGAAGCACATCAATTTCACCTTTCTTTTGAAGTTCATGAGTAATGAAAAATTTAGGTGAAATGTGTTTTATCCTATCTCCTTTGATATATCCTCCTTTCAGTTGAGCTATACAAGCTGCATTATCTTCATATAGAGTAGTTGGAATCTCTCTTTCGGAGGATAAACCACAATTCCCGCTAATATAATGAATTATTGACATCAACCAAATACATTCTGGACTAGCTTCATGAATGACTATAATCTCAGCATGATTACTAAATGATGCGCCTCAATAGCATGGATTTTTGTATAATATAGGCCAGAGAAAAGTGATGATAGTTTTTCCAACAAAGTTTTATTACCGGAGGTCATTCGAGTAATGCATAAATATTTGTGATTATTTTCCTCCGTAGTTTCAATATGATATCCATTACGTCGGATATCCTTAAAACTCAATAATTGTCTTCGAGACTTGGAGGAATATAGTGCTTTATCGATCAAAATTATAGTTCCTCCAGGTGATAATATACTAGCTCTTCCGGAGCCTTCAATAAGTTTTGAACTACTATTTATTGTTGTAACACTTGTTTCTCCCACGTTCAATTGAGAAAAATATTTCTCGCATTTAAGTATGGTGTGCGTAGTTCGACTATTAATTAGACATACATTTTCTATGCCATTTTTCAATCCAGAAAATGGGACAATAGCAATATGGTAATAACAAAATTTCAAACTTAAATATTCGAACTATAAGAGAATAATCAAATAATTATATCCCAAAAGTTTAAATAAAGTACCAAAATACCAAAATAATAAAATATAAACATAATCATACTAAAATATTAAATAAATAATAAAAGATAAAGATACTAAAATAATAATGTCAATACTAAATAAATTATAAAATATAAATAATATCAAGATATAAATTAGATGTCGTACTATAGGTATAAGACTAACGACTTCTCATGTCACAACATAATATTCGTGTTCATGGTTTTTCGAAACCATATATTTTTTTATCATTTTACCCACTTCTGGTGGTCATTAATATTTTTAGCACTTGGACTTTTATTTTGAAAATTGCGATTATAAGTGCCAAATTTATCACGGCCACGAAAATGTCTAGGATCATACTTATGACCACGTGGTTGACCACGCACATGAACACGATCTCTTCTGGAATCATGAGTTTTAATAGCGTTCACTTTAGGGAATAGAGTAGAACCTATTGGACAGGCTTCATGATTTTTCATTAACAACTCATTATTTTGTTTAGCCAAAAGAAGACAAGAAATTAAATCAGCATATTTCTTAAAACCTTTCACACGATATTGTTGCTGCAGGACAATATTTGAGGCATGAAAATCAGAGAACGTTTTCTCTTACATATCATCATCTATTATGTTTTCTCCACATAATTTTAACTACGAGACAATTTTATACATCGTAAAATTATATTTACTTATGGATTTAAAATCCTGTAACCTCAAGTGCATCCAATCAACCGTGTTTTAGGCAAGACGACCATATTCAAGTGGTCGAATTTTTCTTTCAAATTTTGCCACAAAATAAGAGGGTCTTTCACGATAAGATATTCTATTTTCAAATCTTCATGAAGATGATGACGAAGAAAAATCATGGCTTTAGCACGATCTTGTGCTGCTGACTGATTATTTTACACGACTGTGTCTGTCAGACCCATCGCTACTTGATGCATCTAGGCATCTAATATCCATGATATATAATTTTTTTTCGGTAACATCAAGAGCCATAAATTCGAGATTAGAAAAATTTTCCATGAAAAGAAATAACGTACCTATTTCTTCTTGATACAATCTTCAAACACTTTACTCGATGGTAGAGACTCGTGCTAATAACGTGTTATGAAATTGTACAAAAAAATAATAAAAGTAACGAGAATGGTATAAGAATAACAAGAGATATAGAGAGAAAGATAATTTTATTAATGATCTTTCCGATTCCTTCGATAAAAGATGTTTCGTATCTTTCGTATGAAATTCGTGATCAAATGAAATAGTCTTCAGGACACTCTATTTATAGGAGAAGTTTAGGGGAGGTTTGCATCATCGATGACATCATATTTATTGATCTCGAGGTAAAGGAATAATAATGACTCTTCGATATAATGGACATCCACAAACTTCAAAGAAACTCTTCGAATTCATAACACGCAGAAGGTAAAATTTAATAAAGCCTCTATGTTTTTTTTTTTTTAAATCGGTGTTTTATGGAAACTGCAAAGACAAAAGAAATCATTCTACATACATTTGGGAAGAAAATTGAGGTGAAAAGATAAGAGCTAATGGAGAGTTAGCAATGTTGAAAAGATAGGCCTATTGGATAACAACTGGCTATTGAAGGAAGATGGAAGAACCTTACAAGAACCTACAATTTGGTTTGGACAGTGGAGGGTTTCAAAATTGAAAGAGTTCTTCGTACAGTTGATTATGAGTACTTACATTTGTGTTTATATTTCATGTCACATCCTTATATGATGAACTTGCTAAAAATAAGCCAATTATTTTTTTTTTAAAATAAAATTAAATAAATGTTCAAGTAGATTAGGCTAAAGTGTTGAAAAT